>CABFOW010003843.1:52063-66333 GCA_902141385.1 Timema californicum
ATGTATACAATTTACCAACCTATTATATAATGAGCCTAGAACACGGATACAAGGGGGAGGGGTTTACACTTTCAACTCAGTTACACCCAAATAGTTTATTACGTCATTCTGACACACTTGGTAGGTTTTCCCAGCCGCTGATTGGACGCTTCGTAGTAGCCCGGCCGTATTCTGATTTCTCTACCAATGTGAAGGCATGGAAGTTCGGCGTGGCATCTTCATATCCCTCCGCCAGACGGCAAACCAGGTTCAGTTAGTTTGGCAGAGGGAGGTCTAGTAAACATCGGCTAGTTTATTTTCAATGATCGGGTGGAGTAGACCGTCGATCCGTCCTTCGAGATGTTGTTGTCCAACTCTTGTTTAGTAGTGCGTTTGACTCGCAAGCGGCGTAGCCAAGGAATCTGGACGAAGGTACGTTTGAACAGTTACTTAATTTCACTGTTTATAATGGATTTTGAATGTTTGCTTTGAATACTGGTTGGGGCTGGATAGGGCTATAATAGAGAATAATACTATTATAGATTTAATTTGAAGGTATTCTGGGGGTGGGTAGTACGTCTCTTGGCAATTTACTTGGTGATGTTAGGTTAGGTGGGGAGTCATTGTACAATACAAGGCTTGTATTGTTACAAGCCTACGGTGGAAACGCACACCAGAAACATCGATCTTATCAGTTTTACCTACTATACACGTCAAGTCGTCGGTTTGGACTATTACATGCTGGATTACGAACTAAAAACAATTTTACTAACACATCTAAAAGACACTGTAGAAAAACGTATGGACGAATATATGCGATATTCCTGTAAAAGTGTATAATAAATATTATGTTTGTTAAACCTTTAATATATGTCTGTAAAACCTTTAATGTTTAATAAATATATGTTTTGTAATATCTTGTTTTATTCACGCAAAACCTTTCTGCCCCCTTACACGTAAATATGAATCTAGACTTGTCGAGCCGTCAAATTGTCACCAAATATGAACAGGGTCAATGACCTCTTGTACTCACTCACGGTTTCAAAGTCACGATCAACACTTGTCGAGCCGTCAAACTGGCGCCAGTATTCAGGGTTGCGACAGTGCGATGACGTCATCGGGAAAACCCATTGCCGAGGGGGAGGGTTGCCAGAGTCAATGACCTAGCTCACGATACCATACGTATACGATACTATGCCGGTGTGCGAGCACCATAATGAAATAGTATCAAAAACAGTTTTAGCAGACATTTATCCAATATGGCGGTGTTTTCCCAAGAGTGACAGAATGGCACCCAGCAGATTCGTAATCAACGGAAAAAACTGAGTCAGAATCAGTCAAGAAATATTTGCTCCTCGACATTTCCAGGTATAATGGGTTGGCGACCAGACTATTAGCTATGTTAAGCTGAAATACAAATTTATGGTGAGGCCAATGAAAGAAGACAGAAGTGGGGAACATAGTTATATATTCAGTAAAACAATAATAATCCATCACTTCAAACTTAGTGCGTCTTATTAATTATGTAACTACTTATTCATGCTTTCAGTACTGCAGGTCATAGCATCCCACACAACTACCCATTCATAGTTTATCTTTCAACCAAGCATGCTATCACTGCCCTCACCACGGGCTTGAGGAGAGAAATCACTGATCTCGGTAGTCACATCAAGGTTACGGTAAGTTCAAACAATTATATTATTAATAATAAGGATTTTGTTTTGGACACATTCAATTGTCGCTACCAAACAAATGTCTATAGGGCCCACACACACGGTAAGTCGGAAATGATCAGGCCAAACGGTCATGTCTATGCAAGGACGAAAGACTGATCATTAAGAACTGACGAATTGATAACTTTCCATCAAACTGGATTGTGTGGACTGCCAGCGCACTCAAGGTGAACTGACATTTGTATGGAGACAGAGTGGGGGGTTTGTCCAAGCCATCAGGTCGCCACCAAGTGTCGTGGAGCAAACCTCATTGTGTGTAGATCTCCAGTGTGTATTTTGTTACAATTTTTTTTAGTAAGAAGTAATATATTTTATTTATTGTTTTAGTACATTTCTTTGTACTGTGCATTCATACTGCAATGGCTTCCTGGCTATTTGCAAGATATCAATAAAAGTATATTGTCCTCTCTTTAGTAGCCAATCCTTGATTCAACATTTTCTTTTCAATTCCCTCTTCTTACATAAGGTGCAATTGGATCACACAAAGTTAATTCCAAATTAAAGCCAAACAAACAAATACATTCATCAACCATTCTCTGAATCCGAACTCAATCTAAATTTTAAGTTAATGAACCCTCACAATTTTTTAAAAGACGACTATCCTAAATCATGAACATTCTACCAAACAATCAAAGAACATCAAGAAAAAGAAAATGACCGCCACCGAATTTCCTGATAACATTAAGTGAATCTCCAAAAACAAATATATATAAAGTGGTGGCTCAACGGGTTGAGCGATTTCCCCTCGTAAGAAAAAATTAACAATTCAGGCAACAATTCTAAATTCAAAACTATCTCTTTGGAGGTCAATATAAAAATTGCAGTTGAATATCCAGACGACCTAGAAATTTCTATAACTTTTGACCACATTTCGGAAACCAATCCTAAATTAATTACAAAGTTCATTAACCCTTACTACTTTAGCAGTGCTAGTAAATCACTTGGCGATGTTTCCAACTGTTACAAAATTCCAAGTTATGAGAAATTGATACCGGAAGAAGAGTATTTAGAATGGTGGCTTGGAAAAATGGATGATTTCCCCTGTGCAGAAGATGTTGATGAGGAACATTCTACATATTGTAAAGGAAGACTCTTCAGTAGAATTGGGGGATGGTTTTGAAAACTAAATATTTTCAAATACATTTACAAGTAGGGAATCTCATTCAAAATTATAGTTAGTGATTTTTTAGTACAATAAAACTCTAAAAGAATAATAATAATAATAATAATAATAATGAAAAGGACATATATATCAAGACAAAAAATGTCCCCTCTGGAAAATATTTTCCAGAGGTGAACTACATTAATGACAATAAGGATAAACCTATTCAAAACTATAATAGTAACAATTAGAATAAGACTTAAGGTAACCTATTAAACCTAAATTAAACCTGACTGAAATTTTATAAAAAAATACAGGAGGATTAGGTTTCATATCAGCCTTCTACTTCCAGCTGTTTCTTGATCAAGCTAATAAGACCCTCCTTTTTCCTTCTTCTTCCCTGTGCGAGAATCACATCATATTTTTTCAGTTGTATTGTATAAAAATAATGAAAGTACCAAACATTTTTCACTTTTTCTTGATGTAAAGGAAATGGGACTTTAACTTACATCATGAGAAAACCATCGGTGTAAGTTAATGTCAGATTTTATAACGACACAGCTGTAGTACCCCCATAACCCCAAACCCCCTCCCACCTTCAGAACACTCAGTTTTCATTATCTGAGAAGTCCTCAATGTAAATTTTCAAACTTTTATGGGAAACGGTGTTACAAAAGTTTCTAAATGTTAAACAAATTGATAGCCCTTATGTTATTTAATTGCTACTATTTATTAACATAAAAATAAACGCTAAGATAGTCTAGGCTTATAGTAATTTATTATTCAAAATTTTTCTTTCCCTTGGCTTTCCCCAACCCTCCCCTTCCCCCCGAAATTTTGGTCTGGCTACCCTGGAATATTGTCTTAGCACACTGATACTCTTTAACCATCCAGCTATCCAGGATTCATATCATGCTCATCACAGTTTAAGGCAGAGTCTATTATGGATATGAGAAATTATTAACTATTTTGAGATCAAATAAAAACCACAACCACCAGTGACTCAGTCTGCTTTAGGCTACTGCTCGTACTATATTGAATTGTATAACCCAAATGGGTAGTAAGACGCAGTGTTAAAACAATCTTACATGGTTAACAAACAATGTAAAGATATGCATTATCTTAGGTGACAGATATAGCAGTAACTGACACATTCATTTAGTTTAAACTATAAGTGATGAATGATCCTGAGCTCAGGACAATTCTTGGCTAGCTTCGTGGTAGAGCATTGGCGCGTTATGTCCAGGGTCCAATTATTGTGTCCAGGTGTCATTTTTCACCCATTTGAAATAAACTAATATTGCTAGTCTCATTAATTCACTTTCTCTCATATAGATCAACATATATGTTACTGTTAATTCGATAAATCAGGTTATTCTAGCCTACATAATCACCGTATCTTAGTATAGTAACTAACAGTCCTGATGAATGTGATAAATTTTTCATGTTATAGTCAAATTATTCACATTAACATGTTATGTATAGTAACTAGCACCCTCTGGTTAAAGTGATGAATCTCACATATGTGCAAGTTTTAACCTCTCCTGGGTTTACGAGGGGTGTTCAAAAAGAAACCGAACTTTTGCTATAACATCTTTATTGCTCATTGTACAACATTTTAAGCACTGTCACCCTCAAAGTAGTCCTTTCTACTGGCAATACACCGTTCCCAACGTTGCTTCCATTTTTGGAAAGCCTCCTGGAACGCACTTTGTGGGATGGCGCACAGGTCTCTTGTTGCATTGTCCTGAATCTCCTCTATGGTTTGGAAACGACGTCCCTTCAACGTGGTTTTAAGTTTGGGAAACAGGAAAAAGTCTGCTGGGGCTAGGTCCGGAGAATACGGTGGATGGGGCACTATGGGAGTGTGATGTTTTGCTAGATAGCTGCGGACAAGGAGCGACGTGTGAGCCGGCGCATTGTCATGATGCAACATCCAAGTCTGGTTTTCCCACAATTCAGGCCTCTTCCTGCGCACAGCATCCCTCAAACGCGCTAGAATTCCCTGGTAGACTTACTTGTTTACCATCTGCCCACGTGGTACAAATTCCTGATGGACAATGCCTTTGAAGTCAAAAAACACAACCAACATCACCTTGATCTTTGACCGACTCATGCGTGCTTTTTTTGGACGAGGAGACCCTTTGCCCACCCAATGCGAAGACTGCACCTTCATTTAAATATCATAGCCATAAACCCACGTCTCATCGTCTGTTATAATGTACTTAAGGAAGTTTTCATTGTCATTGGCAAGCAGTTCCTGGGTCATTTCAACACGGGTTTGTTTCTGATCGTCAGTCAACAAACGTGGCACAAGTTTTGCACTGACACGACGCATATCAAGTTTGTCACTCAAAATTTGATGGCATGATCCTACGCTGATGCCCACTTCGTCAGCAACTTCTCGAACAGTTAAACGATGATTTCCACGAATCACAACACGAACTTTCTCGACATGGTCGTCATCTGTTGATGTGGAAGATCGTCCAGACTTGGGATCGTCACCGACCGACATTCTGCCATGTTCAAAACGCTTAAACTACTCATAGCACTGTGCTCAACTCATACAGTCCTCCCCGTATGCTTGACTAAGCGATTTAAATGTCTCTGTAAAAGTTTTGCCAAGTTTGTAGCAAAATTTCACACACCCACACGTTGTTCTTCAAGCTCCTTCATTGTCACTTTGGCACTAATCCGACGAACAGCTTGTGCACGTGCTCACTTCAGCAGATGTAGCTCGCCAACTAACGGTCAGAGCGAAATGCGGCAAATGGCAGTTTGTTGTCTAAACCTGCCGCTACGTGCACTCAGTAGCCGCAGCATGCTCCCTCTGCCATTTGGCGGGCAATTTCAAAAGTCCGGTTTCTTTTTGAACACCCCTTGTACATAGCATAGCATCTGTTGTGTGTATATATTGTGATCCATTTTTTAATTGAGTGCAGATGGTGTGATGTTATCTTGATATGGAGTCTGTTTGTTTAACCTAACCCAATCTAACCCTCAGAATGTTATAATTGATCACTTCAGCCAAACAAGTTTTGTTGTTATGTAAAATAACCAGTTAAAATAAAAAATTGCATCTATTTAATCACATTAATCACTAAAATCGGTTACTTTGGAAAATAATAGATCATTATGCATGATAACTGATCTATTAGTTAAACGGTAACATATATAAAACATATTTCTATAATGTTAAGGTATCTCAAAAAAATAGAGGTGATGTGTGGTTTATTTTCAGAGTTTAAGTCCAGGTACAGTTAAAACAGAGATAATGTATCGTGACAACACGACTACTGTGAACGCTGACCAGGTGTACAGCAAGCATCCCTATCTGGTCAGTGAAGACGTAGCTGATGCTCTTGTCTATGTTCTCAGCACGCCGCCTCATGTTCAGGTAATAACATATAGGTATTTATGATTTGGGAGGAAAGTTAACCAGCTCTTCACACTAATCTATTACTAATGTCATCATTTATCCATAAACATAAGACAAGGTTGTATTCATGGGTGCCCAGATGAAAAAATGAAATTGTGTATTTGGAATTTGGCAGTATCACAGTTCTGGTGTGTATCTCAGCATCACAGTTCTGTGGTGTATATGTAAGGATCACAGCTCCATTGTGTATCTCAGGATCACAGCTCCATTTTGTATGCCAGGATCACAGCTCCATTGTGTATCTCAGCATCCCAGTTCCATGGTGTATATGTAAGGATTACAGCTCCATTGTGTATATCAGGATCACAGCTTCATTGTGTATGCCAGGATCACAACTCCATTGTGTATCTCAGCATCACAGCTTCATTGTGTATGTCAGGATCACAGCTCCAAGACAGAGAATACAAAGCAATTCATCATAATTCTTGTGATATCTAAAGATTTGACAGTCTGTCCACCGTTCTGAAATAACCTAATCTTTGAAAGTTTATGAACATGAGATAGCCCTAATTTTGAATTATAACGCAATTCTTACACAACCAAAACAATACAATCGATGACTAAATTGTTATTTTATAGGTTGTAAGGAATATAAATAGTTTGGGTCATCTTTGAATATGCTTCTCTAACTAGTTATTTTATACTAAAATTACAACTAATTTAGAAATAGTTTTCAAAAACTTATTTATTCTAATAATTGTATTGGTTTAAACAAGATTTATCTCAATTCTTGAATTACTATTATTAGTGGAAAGTGTATAGGGCCTACTTCCTTCATATCCTAGTCAAGCCAATTTACTGAAAATTAATTTCAATTGTCACTAAGTGGTGGATTCTGTGACATTTAAAATATAGCTTTTAAAATTTGTTTCAAGTAAGATAAACTTATATTTCACTTTCTCGTGTTCCTTAACTACGGTGTTGAATTTATTAAATAAAATACTCTGCTCTCTGAAGGTTCTCTCAAACTTAATCTTAAATTCTTGATGCATCTTAGAGCTATTCAATTTATGAATGTATTGTCATGGAAGATGTTGGTTTAATATATTTAATTTCTCTCTCCAGATACCAGAGCTTACCATCACACCCGTTGGAGAGAAATGGTAATTATATCTTCACTTCTACACTGTGCGGAACCACAAGGCGACAAATATATTATCAATAATGTTATAGTTCCATAATTTTATAATTTCTGTATTTACTTTGGATAAACAGTTTTAATTGTTGTTCAGGAGAAAGATTAAAAATAAGTAAACACTGTTTTCAATGTTTCTATTGGAAAAGTAATTTCCCATTAAAAGATTCCTTGTTTTAGAAAAATTATCTTTTTTTTATCTCAATACTAGACCAAATTACAAGTAAAATAGAAAACATACCACGTTTTTCTAGAGATTCCTTAAGTTTTTTTTTGTAGCCCTACCCTCTTCCACAGTAGCCCTATGGCTTCTTTGGTGCTGACTGACAGCTCACAGCTGACTTCTGACAGTCAAAATTTATGTATATATCTAAATTTTGACTGTCAAAAGTGACAGCTGCTAAATACAAGTTTTTGCAGATCAGCTGGTTCGGCGTAGGGATACATAATTTGGTCTGGTATTTTTTTAAAGCTTTCAACTGTCAGCTGTGAGCTGTCAGTTAGCACCAAAGAAGCCATGGGGCTACTGTAAGTCATTATTTCTACGTACCCACCCAAAATAAAGGAGATATTTTAACAAATCTGGTTTTAATTCGACAGTAAAAAATATGAAAACATAAGATAAAACAATAATATACATACATATAGTGTAATGAATCGCGTAATAAGGCTGAAGGCCACATTTACTACACCCTATCACTACCATTTAGAATAAGTCGTTAATAACCATGGCATTCAGTGGAACTAACAACAAGGGATAGGAAGGGGGATGGGTGGTGATATAGAGGCATTGCTCCCCTCCTCCCCAAGACGACAAATAATTTCTATAAAAGCTTTCCTGCTTTTGGTGGTCACAAAGTCTAATATGACACTATTGAAATATACTTTTTTTTAATCATCGCTTCTTACTACCTGTTCAGGTCATATGCATATATGATAATTACTATAATGGGGTAAGGATAAGGAAGGATTTAGGAAAAATACACCCTCGGAAGACCCAGCATCCCTGTCTTGGGCAGGCTAGTCCATCAGGAAAGCAACGCCTTGATTGTCGATGATAGGGACATAGGTGTTTCGAAATATGGCCAGGCGTACCGATAGAGGTTTTCCCTAAATAGTTTCTCATGCGCCCTCCAAGCAAATTCAGATACATTTCCTCTAAATTAGTTCTTAATCAACCCTAGCCCAAGAGTAGATATATATATATAGCCCAAACGGTAGTAAACCAATGTTTTTTAATCTAAAACACAAAGAGTACTCATCCAATATTATAGTCAATGGTACAACTATAGTAGTGTGCATTGTCAATTTGTCAAATGGATAGACTAAATTTCAAGACAATACTTAAGACATAATATTGAAATGATGTAGGCACACATATCTCCCAATCTAAAAAAAATAACAGAAATAATCTTAGATATATTTAACAACCCTGCAAAGTAACTTTCTGGGTGCACCACTGATGAAAAAAAAGATACTCTGTTGAAGTTATACCTTGGAGATGATAAGACTAAAATGACTCGAGAAATAGTGCAAATAGCCAAATATTATTTAAAAACTGTGCGAGTTTAACATAAGTTTTATTATGGATATCTCCAAAGATTCAGTATGAAAAGTGAGTGTTCTTTAAAGATGCGCCCGGAGGTAAAGGAAATACTTATTTGATTAATCTCTTCTTGGCGGTGCTCAGCTTTGAGGGATGTGTTGCATTTAAATTACCTTTGTATTTTTCTAATGACCAAATAACTGTGCGCAATATATCCAAGCAAAAATTCACGTCAAAATAACAGCAAAAAATAATTAAATATAAATTCAATAGGAGAGTTATTGTTTGTTATCTATTATATTATGAAATGAAGGTACAATGTTGCATAGGAGCTCAAATGAAGATCTAAATATAACTCTAATAGTCGAGAATCACTAGTGCTGACGAGGTCAATGCTTGTTAATGCAGGTACACTTCTTAAAAATATAAACTTCCTTATCCCTAAAATAATTTGCATAATTGGCATAAGCGTATAACAAGCGCAACTGCCTGTGAGAAGACAAAATAATGTATAATTTATTTGTCAGTATATTGCTGAAATTCGTCAATACTCTTTGTAGAAAGCGAAAGCTTGGTGTTCTTGAATAACTCCCAGATATGCATCGTGGTCAAGGATATCCAGGAATTTGTCAATTTTTATCTAGCTCAATATGTCTTTTTCTTTTAACAATCCTCTTTCGTAGTTCCAGGAGCAAGCTATTTTAGCTCCAAAAATGAATCAGCTAGTGAAATTAATGGTTGTTTTAGAGCAGTTTGAAGTGCCATCCCGCCCTTACATGTCCATAGGAACTAATACCCTGCCTAATTTTTTAAATTCCCTTAGTTCATTCCATTAACCCATTCAAGCCCTTCAATTAAAATTTGAGCAGCCATCATTTTCCTGCGTAATTTGAACCCACCTAAAATGTGCAATGGGACCTACTTACAGGCAAACAGTCTGCAAAGCTTTAACATAAAGGTAACTTACAAATGTCATGACAAATTGTATTATGTGAGAATGGCTCATGATAAAAAGAATACCCACAATTCCATCAAACTAGCCTTTTCAGTTTAAATGCATGCAATATCCTATCAAGGTTTACCATGCGATGACCATCAACACGGCGCAAAGACAAACCCTGAAAGTGACAGGTTTTGCTCACATTGACAACTATATGTGGTTAACCTTTTTGGTACTAGCATTCTAGAAACCAGAATTCATGTACACACTGTTATTTTACATAAAAATTTACTCACCAATAATTGAAGCCAGATTTTTTTCCATCATCTTGTCAATTTTTACCAATATATTTTCATTTATTATTTATATTAATTAATCTTTTATAAACTTGTTAACTAGTAGACAAACAGGGCACAATATACAATCCTACATTGCATTGTTCACACATGTAGCACAATTCTTTTCTTTTACTTTCCCCTAATTAAGTGTGAGTACACACATGGCATTTTTCCTGTTAGGGGGTTCAGGAACAAAGGAAAGGAAATGCCTCTCTGTAAGCTGAAGAGGTGGCTCATTATTTGATGGGAGCCCTCCACGTTGGAAAGTCTGACGTGTAACCCCAGAAGCTCCGGGATTACTCCTACCTGAAAATCTGCCACACTGATTTTTCTCCCGGTTATTACCATAAGCAGAGCATGTGCATTTAACAGTACAATATCAATTGTTTGAAAGAATAAGTTTTTGTACCACTTTATTGTCTTCCTTACATACTCAAGTGAAGGTAGTTCATCACATAAAATAACACCACCAACAATATTGTTTGTGTCTAATTCATCCTCATTTTCAGAATAGTTATAACTTATAACTACTATAATCACTTTTTTTTTATTTAATCATCAGATCCTGCATTTAATAAAATTTAAATGATTTCATTTTTATTAAATACACGTTCCATGAAATACTTGGAAATAAAACTAAATGACAACTGTGACAGGTCCGCCGTAGTTGTTTACCCAGGTTGGTGGTAACATGATTTTCATATTGGTATTTTCTGTTAACTTAAATATATCGATAGTGTTAATAGTTTATTCTAAAGCCAAAAGAATGTAGCACATGTTTGTTCCACTAGCACAACGATAGCACTCCACCGGTAAAACCATTAAATATGCATTTGTGTAACATTGAATTAAAATATTAATAATAAGATTCTGTTCAAAACCCACTATTTTACAAGTCTGAATCTCGAATCCAAATCTTGTAAAAAATGCATGAACATAAGAGGAAATACCAATATATAAGAGTAACAGAAAATACAAATTTTAACTAAATTAAAACATTCTTTATTATAATCCATTCATACAGTCATTAAAGTGTTAAATTACCGTTCTGGGGCCTGCTTGTTAAGTTCATCCTATAATTATAATCAGTAGTGTGAATAATCTGATTTGCACCTGTTCATGTGAACCTGTTCCTATAATTTCCCACGTTCTTTGAACAGGTCCTTAATTATTTTGGATCGGCTAGTATTAATAACGTTGTGGTCAGATGCTTTCTTTCATAATAACGTGCTGCATCGACCTAGGTCTTATCAACTGACTAATTGCTATCAAGCCACTAGTTGACCTACTGACTATTCTTGTTGATAAATTCTTTTAGTTCTAGGTGCTAATAATGCAAGCACTTTTGTTATCACATTAAGGTTCTACTTGCTAGCATTAGAGTGGCATAAGGGTGTGCTAAGCTTTGACATGGCTTTGAAACAAACATCAGCTTCAACTTCGTTTCAAAACCAATCCTGGCTTCGAAGCTTCACCAGTAAAAATATTGACAGCTGAAATACCTGATTTGTGTTCAATTATAGCCAATCTGATTAATTTTGTACATTACAAATTAATATTTATATGAAAAAATCTGAAGAAATTGAATTGCATGTTGTGATAGTATCTTGATTTATTAGACTAACATGAAATATTACAAACAATTGTTCAGTAAAACATTTTCCAAGTAACTTTAGTGCAAAAAGTAATTTAAATAACCAAAATATAATATTTTTTTAAGCATAAAACAACTAAAAGAAAATATTTGAACTTTGATTCGGCTTTGAGAATATTTCATATATTTTATTTGAGTGCACTTTGCGGTGAATTTCTGTTTGGTCTTAAGGCTTTAGCTTTGTATGCTTTTCCATTTGATTACATATTTATTATGGAAAATAAGAGGATATTATGTTGATAAATTAGTGTTATTTTAAGGAAGGTAAATACATTCCTTGGTTTTTATCTTTCCCTAAGAAAGGGTGTTGCTATGGTGAAAGAGAACCAGTTGCTAACATCTTTGAATCCAATTACTGATTATAATGTGTTCTGAACCACCAATAAGCAGGATTATAGCTGTAAAATAATTTCACTCAAATACTTTTAGGAACTTTTTTTGTAAGGATTTGAGCCTTGAATCTGAAGTTTTATTGAATCCTTTAATCTTGAATCTCGAGCATCCCATCCTTAATTAATACACAATCATTTATTTGTGAAATAATTTTCTTTCATTTGGAAGATTCAGTGAGTTCTTTGATAGCCAATCTGGCTGCAGCTTTCTTTGCCAGATTTTTGTTTTCTCCGAAACCATAAACCGTATTTTTTTTATCCCGGTTCATGAATTCCAATGTCACCATCACATTATGTAAATCTTCTAGCACTTCAGTTTTCCTATAAAATAATATTTTGTTAGCAATCAGGTACAATTAAAATAAATACTTGTGAATAGATGGAGGGGGCTGCAGTTTAGAGTATTAATAAGTGTAGGGAGTACGTGAGCATAACATAAGTTAGGTTAAGACTGGGAAGGGGTAAACGGAGTGGTTTCAAATTTTTAATGGTAATGGAAAATTCATAAACAAAGTGGCAAGAAACTCAGGGAGGGAAGATTGAAAGTCATGATGTTTGCTGATGACTTGATTATATGGGGGGAGAAAGAAGAGGAAGTACAGGAACATCCACAGGAATGGAATGGGGAAGGGAAAGAGTGTGGGGTTAAATCTAGCATGGCAAAGTGTGAAGTGATGGTAATGACAAGGAAGAGGATAAGGCCTAATAAAGCTAAGAGTTTGGATGGAGTAAGGATGAGAAAAGTAGAGAACGTAAAACATCTTGGCAGCGTGAGTGAGGCGAAAGGTATAGAGGACCTAATGAGAAGAGGACAGTAGGGAGAGTTGTTCTACAGGTGTGTAAGAGACTTGCTATGGAGAAAAGAAGTGCCCTTGAAGTGTAAGGAAGTGTTGTACAGGGCGTACTTTGTACCCATTATCACAAATGCATCAGAAACACAGACAGAGAATGTAAGAGAGACTAAGAAAGTGGAGGTCATGATAATGAAGTTGTCCAGGCTAGAATGAGGGTACAGAATGCAATGCTGAGATGGTATTGTCATATAATAAGAGAATACTGAAGAGAATGATGGGGATGAAGCCCGAGGGGAAAAGACTGCAAAGGAGATCAAAAACAAGATGGGAAGAGCAGATAACAGAAAGTGTGCAAGTGAGAGGATGATAAATTTACTGAACTGACTCAGCCACATGCTGTAAAAAGTTGATGATGATGATGAATAGTACATAATATAAACAACATGGTATTGTCAACCTTTACAAAAACGTGTGTGTATAAAAAACATATTATAGTAATAATTTTATAATAAAGGAAAATGATAAAACTAAATAAAAGGGATATTAAACTACTAAGAGTAAATTTTATGAAGAAAGCCCACCTAGAAAAAGAGGGAAATGTGTGAAGACTCCAATTCACAAAGGTGACAGCTTCTTCCTTTCTTGTCTTATATAGTAGAAGTACTCACACACACATTTTAACACAGATATAATAATATTTCAATAGTCTTGCCTTTATCAAACAGAAAGAAGAGAGTACAAATAACACAAACACTGGATTACTCCATTTTGAATTTAAAGAAAAACTGCAAGAAACACAATGTGCCAACTGTTTATGGGAATAAAGATAAATTCCTTGGCTATGGTTAGTATTTATAGAGAACTATTTAAAAAATAATAATAAAAATAATAATGAATAAGAAAATAAATAATAAAAATTATATATTTTTAAAATAATAATAATAAGTGTGTAAAACCTGAACGGGTAGTAAGACGCGGTGCTAATAATAATATTAATTATTGTTATTATCACCGCGTCTTACTACCCGTTCAGGTTTCCCGCACTTACGCTAATGTGTAGTGGTAGGGGTGATTGTGAGATGAAATGGAGGACCTACAGTTTAACGTGGAATCCGAACCACAGTGGAGGCTTGGCATGCCCCACATTCACAAGTTGTAGTAATAATAATAATAATAATAATAATAATAATGCTTATTTAAAATGATAATCTTATTATT
>CABFOW010003844.1:0-40520 GCA_902141385.1 Timema californicum
TGAAAAGAAGAAATATTAATATATTTACTTTAAAATATGATCTCGAATATTAAAAAGACAGGAAAAATCAATATCATTACACCAATACCTAACAGATACCTGTATTTCTTTGCGAGATGTGGAACGTTATCAGTCCTAAATTAGTGACACATATTTATCTTATTTTAAAGGGTCAGAGGTTGGACATGCCTGCTGTAGAGAAAATAACGTCTCTTCATTCAGGTATTCATTGTTTATTGATCTGTTATTAATCATCTTTGTTAAATTTATCGGTCAGTTGCGGAGTAAATATTAAAAAAAATATTTTTCTGATATTGTAACATTTTTCTTCTACTTTGACTCTCAATCCTGTAAGTTTTTAACCATAGTGTTAACATGTTTATTTAATAAACAAGGATTTTTTGTATAGTTATCAACATTTAAAATGCAATAAGACAAAATTAAAATTCACTTATTTCCCAAACTATAACATATTTGTGGAGCTATGAGACTTGGCTCGACGAAAAAGGATCTAGATTTAACCTCCCTCCAACAAATACAGCAATTTTTGATAGGCTCCCAAAATAACATTTTAAGATATTTGAGAACTATCAGCGAGCTTTCCTCTTTACCTTGAGATAACGAGATTCGTAGTTTTCTTGCCCCTCTTTCTAAATGATATGACAAAGGGTAGTTGTAGGTGAATGGGGAAAAAGGGAGTATAAGTTTAAAAATAATAGTAGTTCCATAAAACAAGAGATCCATGTATTTAAAGCCATGTGGTCTAACAGAGATTGATAATTTCTCGTTGACTAAGGCGGCCATCTTAAGTTGAAAGCATTTGTTTGTAGGAGGGGATGGGGATGCGGAGTTGCAATAAAATGCAAAACTTAATTTTCCCTCTTCTACTTCCAAAGCGTTTTACAATTGGCCCGGGCCTGCCCAATTTGATGGGTCCGAATATAATCTAACCGTGTTCAATAGAAGTTAATTATTGAGTATTTGAAACGCAAGATAATCAATTCCAAACGATGGCTGCGATGTCTCTGAAGGCATCCACCTAGGAGCACCCACCTTGAAGAATGGAGCAGGTGTTATCACCACAGACAAGTGATTTGGTGATAAGGATTGTCTTGTAGACACATAATAAGACTGAACAATAAGGTAAGTGATAGTGAAGGAAGCCGACCTGAAAGGATAGTTAGGTCAGGACTAGATAGAGACAAACACTTCTCTCTTCATCTCTTCTTACACTTGTAGCACTTCTCTCTTCCACAGTGTCACTTAAGTGCGAGTATAAACAACGCAATGGCACACAAACGTTTCTAAATATAATCATGTGCTGTTATAAGGGCTACCATTTTGGAATTAAAAACAGAACAGGAAAATGTAACATATATATATTTTCCTAATTTATTTTCATGGCCAAAATAAAATAAAAGAAGAAAAGAAAGCCCCTCCACATCCTAGACGCTTATATTAAAATTGTTTATTGTTTCATCTTGCACTTTCTTACCCATTTTATTTTATGTCTTGTGTGTGTTCAGCTAATTTTGAGCAAACTATTCTCACCTGTACAATGAACTCTGATTATTATTATTATTAGCACCGCGTCTTTCTACCCGTTCAGGTTATACGCTCTTACGCTAATGTGTAATGGTAGGGTGAATGTGAGATGAAATGGAGGACCTACAGTTTAACGTGGGATCCGAACCACGGTGGAGGCCTGGCATTCCCCACATTCACAAGATGTCTTGTCAGAGGTGAAGGAAGGGTTTGGTAATCAGATAAATCTGTGCCGGGACCGAGGATTGAACCCCGGCCGCCAGCATAGAAGTCTGACACCTTACCCCCTGGACCGCCAGGTCACCAACTCTGATCGCAAAAAATTCATGACTCTAAACATAATTTTTCCACATTAAGAATGTTTCCAGAGATGGGAAGGACATTGAGGGTATCCTTAGCTTCCTGATTTATTTCTTCAAGGTGTGTGTCAAAATAAAACATATTTTTAAATACATATTTATTGAGATTTCAAATGGTTAATTGAACAAAAAGTATATTTTATGAAAACATTCTTCCAGAGCAGGATAAGAAACAAATTTTCAAACAATAAGGACGCGATTGTGGTAAGTGGCCACATTTCGACAATCAGAAGATTAAAACAATAACATTTAGTCCAACACACACATCGCGGCTGTTACATTACCAAGGTTCGCACAACAATTGAGCCAACATAGTTTGGTTTCATGTCTAACAACTTTACAATAATATAAATAACTCATTAGTTCTTATAAGCAAAAATTAAAATTTATTTGGTTCTTGTCAAAAATTATTTCAAGTGATTTAGGTTGAGAGTTTGCCTACATAAAATACTCTCAGATCATTAGTTTGAAGAGTCGAAATACCCAGGCACGACAACTAATATTATACAAAATCAACATCAAATCTAAAATTATTTCTCAGCAAACTAAAATGAATGTACACACTTTTTTTTATTTGTTTGTTTGTTGCCTGGGTACAATAAAAACAGAAAGATTTACTTTTCAGTAATGTGATCAGGTTTCTCCCCATGAGAGTGTTTTTCCCACATTCTCTTATACAGCTTCTCCATGCCTTGCGCGTACTGCTGACAGTCAAACAGAGGACTGTCCGAGCGCGCGCGCCAAACCTTCACACGGATGGATTTCAAGCTGAAACCACACAGACCTAGAGTTAGGACAGAACACGAGAGAGATAGATACACATGATAGGGGATTTCACACTTTACATCACTGCCGTTAGAATGAAAGGTAATGGCTGCCCCGCGACCCAGGGGGGAGTGTGGACCACGCAACTAAACTCCCTTAGCGATTAAAATAATAAACATAAAAAGAAGAGAAAAAATATCGATAAAGAATGATAGGGCACTTAAATTATTATTAAGTGTTCTGTCTTACGACAGGTCCATTCCTTAGTTCAGTGAATTTAGACCACCAATGTGCCTGTCCTCTGCTTGTCCCTTCAGCTCCTTCAAGTCATCCAATATATAAATCCTCCTCCTTCCTAAGCTCCTCTTTCCCTCAACCTTTCCTTCTATGAAGTCATACAGAAGACAGTTCCTCCTAAGGATGTGTCTGATCCAGTTTGCTTTGCACCGAGGAATCACATCCGAAATGGTTCTCTTCTCAGGACGTCAATTGTCTGTCCACAGTTCTGCTCCACCAGTTTCCTCCTCAGCTCCAGACACAACTTGCTGGTCAGCAGGAACCTCTTCTTGTTGAAAGCCTCCTTGGTCACGTTAATACTAGACCTAATTTCCTCAGTACGGTAAGCATCCTTTGTCCGTGCCACTCTATGACAGCCATATTGGAATACAGTGGCTCGTTACTTGATTGCATGTAATAATATGTTTTCATTTAATAGATAATAAATGATTAAATACTTGAAAACATTATGAAATTGAAAATAGAAAAATTAAGGTTAAAACTTAATAAGAAGAATTATAACAGCTCGATGTTGGATATTATCCAAGTCAATATGGTTTACTTGGAGATTAATTAATCAATTATTTTTTCACAAATACTTTTGAGTACAAATAAATTGTACAGAGTGCTTAGAACCCAAATACTAAGAGTTTGGGAGATATTATCCAAATATGCATTTACTATATATCGGTTATAATTAATAAAATAATAGAATATTAGGAAAATGGTAGAGCACAAATAAAAGTAGAAACACTAACACACATTTACACACATTTCGATATTTCAATGCTATTATAGCATCTTCCCCAGGAAGTAGTTGTAATTATATGCTACAATAGCATCAAAATATCGAAGTGTGTGTAAATGTGTGTTAAGTGTTTCTACTTTTAATTGTGCTCTACCATTTTCCTACATACTATATATGGGTTGGTAGAAATGGTTCACTGTACAGATCTTAAGATCGAGGAACAGGCTAAGATATAAGTTTCCCTCTAACTCGCAATTAATTGCCCAAAAATCTCCCCTAAGTTCACCTTTGTGAAGAACGTGAAGCCAGGTTCAATGATATCTATATATGCCTGGCCAATAGTTTAATTACAAAATAGCTCAGCGAGTATATTTTTTTTTCTGATCCGTGTTTTTAAATTAACAGTAACTTTCTTTCTCTTATGCTATCTTTAAAACTTGCAAATGCAGCGTGATCCTAAGTGTGGTGTACTAATACTTTATACCCAGGGGCGGCTGCCCACGGCACCAAACCGAGCTAAACCTAACCTAACGCAGCCTGGATGTAATAGTGGATTTGCTACGCATAACAACCGTTCAATTTTTGATACTAACAAGAAATTTTACATATCAGTATAATTTTGTGGTCAGTAAAATAGGATTTAGTACCACTTCCAAAACCTTATCTTACACTTTCCATCTTTAAAAATTGACTCCCTTACTTTTTTTTGTTGTAACTTAAGCCGTTCATAATGTCAAAGTGTTTGTTAAATTTATTATTATTATTATTATTATTATTATTATTATTATTAGCACCGCGTCTTACTACCCGTTCGGGTTATATGCACTTACGCTAATGTGTAATGGTAGGGTGATTGTGAGATGAAATGGAGGACCTACAGTTTAACGTGGAATCCGAACCACGGTGGAGGCCTGGCATTCCCCACATTCACAAGATGTCTTGTCAGAGGTGAAGGAAGGGTTTGGTAATCAGATAAATGTGTGCCGGGACCGAGGATTGAACCCCGGCCGCCAGCACACAAGTCTGACACCTTACCCCTAGACCGCCAGGTCACCTGTTTGTTAAACACAACATAAAAATAGGAGAGAACGGTTGTTACGTAGGGGCCGCCCCTGTTTATACCATAAAGTTAGTCACTGAAACATTATCAAGAGACCGAGTGGCGACGGTAGTCTCTAGAACACTCACAATTCTCGGTCTGTGCCAAGACGAACCGCAATATCCTGGTATTCTTGGCGTGAGGTAGCAATGAGCTCGGGGGCACCCAGTGTTGCCAACTGTGAAGCTGCCACTCGAGAGGCGAGTGTCTCACCTAAATACAAAACATTAGGCAAAGAATAGACAAACGGTAAAGAATAGAGGTTAGAATTAGCAGAGGGAACTCTTGTGATTATGTTGAATAAACGTCGTCTTTATTGGGAAGATACCAGACACGGTGGGAGGATAACATTAGCATGGACCTGAAACAGATAGTGAGTAATGAGGTGGACTGGATAGAACTATCTAAGGTAGGGATAGGTGGCGTACTTTAGTTGAGGCAATGAACTTTCGAGTTCCTTATGCCATACAGAAAGTAAGTATAAACATGTACAAACAATTCTAGAAAACATAATTTGTGTAAAGGAGCGAATGTGTGTCGTGTCGAACCGAAGAGAAGAGAACCAACGCATTCCTACGTGTTATCAACAACAAATATTCTGAACTCACAACATAAAAAAAGGCAAGATGATTCCACTAAAGAATGAATAGTTTTTGGCAATTCGAGTCTGCCTGTGAGTCTTATCCAATACCTGGCAAAGTGACGACAGGCGTGCCAGTCCACAGAACGTCCATGCTGGTGGTGTGTCCATTGCAGAGAGGGGTGTCCAAGCAAACATCGGCCAGTTGGCCCCTGCGGACATGCTCCTCCTTGGCTGCGACATTGCTGAACAGAATGCGGCCCGGGGGCAGCCCCAGCTGCTGGGCCGCTGCCTGAAGGTTGGGTTCGCCCACGGCGGGGAATCGCAGCAACCACAACACGGAGTTGGGGACGTTCTTCAGAATCTGACACAATCACAATCGCAATCACAATCACTAGGTGAGTGCTTGGATTAAATAGATCCACAACATCCCCAAGGATATTAGAAATTAGAAGTTTGATACCAAAAAATTAAGTACATATTTTTTTTCAAAGTTTTGAGTTGAAATTTGGTTTAGAGCTCTTGTACTGCTTAATGGTGGTCAGCGCCAATAGAATTATTAGAAAAATTTAGCGACCAGACCCCAGACCAGTTAATAATAATAATATTATTAGCACCGCGTCTTACTACCCGTTCGGTTTATACGCTTTAAGTACTAATTACTCTAATGGATTAGGAATTGGGAAGGTTGAATTAGAGGAAGTGAACCCGCACTTGCGTGGCGGGAGAGTGGAAAACCATTTAGGAAAAACCACCCCCAGTTCACCCGACCGAGATTCGGACCTCGATCTCCCCGTCCTCGGCAGTCGAGCTCTACACGACGAGCGCGTTAGCCAACTACGCCACCGAGGCGGGTGTGACCAGTTATTAATAATTAGTTTTATTCCTCTGATACATTCCTGTGTTCTCTTGTATTAAACTTTAGTGACAACAACCCATACTATTCGTACACAGAGGCTAGCAATGTTGGGAGCTCTTGGTCGACACTGGATTCTCTATATTTATTTTTATTTCTCCCTATAATGATCTGTTTATTGAGATAGTATCGCGCGTTTAAGGTGAAATTTAAATAAATGGCATCACAATAAAATAAAAGTTTGTCAAATATTTAAATAACATCAAAAAGGATATATGTTTAAAATATTCTACCAACTTTATATTAATTGGAGGTCATACCAATGTTGTCTGTTTCTTGATCTGAGATACATGATTGTGTTTTAACTGTGAACTTTGAGGCCTACAATTAAGCAAGTGTGTAGGACTTGTTCTTCTCTCCTCTTTTCAATGTTTGGTTTACTTCAGTCGTTCTGCGCCATAGCAAAGAATACTAGGACACACGAGAGACTATAGAGACATGTTACGGCGGATGAACGAGACCTAGGTTGGTACTCACATACACCCACATGTGCAGCGTGAGAGGGTCTATCTTGTACAGTTGGTTGAAGTTACAATAGACCACCGCCTCGTCAGGCAGACCGTACTGTTGTCTGGTGGTTATCACGATGCTCTGGGGTACCTCCTCTCCCGTGGCCGCCTTGTTGTTGGTCTGGTTCGTGGCGAGGCCGTTCTGTACCACCACGCCGTTCACGGACGTCTGGATCTGACCAGATGCTATCATCGTCTGCGTTAGAAACACATCGAGCATTACTATAACAGTCTGATAGGGACAAACACACTGCCAAGAACACCCGCTCGTTGCAATGGACGAGAGAAGCACATCGAGCATTACTCTAACAGTCTGATAGGGACAAACACACTCTGCCAAGAACACCCGCTCGTTGCGATGGACGAGAGAAACACATCGAGCATTACTCTAACAGTCTGATAAGGACAAACACACTCTGCCAAGAACACCCGCTCGTTGCGATGGACGAGAGAAGCACTGTACGCTTGGTTCACAAAATAAAACAATCAACAGTGTTTGTCATTATTAGAGACACTGAAATATCGCCAGATGTGTTTTTATCAACATTTATTAGCATGTTAAAATGAATACACAAATATTTTTAAAGTCAATGGTAAAATTTTAAAATATATTTTACACACATGAAATAAAACAAAATTTGATCTTTTCATTAGATTGACTACTTATAATTTATTTGTGAAAAATCATCGATTAATTAAATTTTATTGAGAATTAAAAACTATATATATTTTGATTAAGTGAAAGATGCCATCGTTCTTTGGCTGTAAGTGCCAGAATAGTGCACCAACTGCACTACTATAATTTTTTCTTAATATTCCTGTAGTCAATTAAAGTTAACACTCCAGAAAATGTTTTAAATTTAATTATAATTATTTAATCCATAACTTTTTTATCCATAGCACTAGTTTGAGTGTAATTTTTTACTAACCGTTTTTATCAGGAAAATGCAATTTATTTCCCCACCTTTAATACCGAAACACAGCTTTTTATTGGCCACAAATCGAGGACTCGGATGATGACTATGCTCACAAAATGTGATATATTACCTCGATAGGAGTAGTGGTGGGCAGCTCGGCGACTCTGAGAGACATCTCCATAGGTCTGGAGTGGTTCTTGCCGTCTCCGTGGATAATCTCGCGGATCTCTTTCACCTGCGTGTTCTCGATGATGGGGGACAAGTCTGTGGCATTGATCACGGCCACGTTGTCCGGGACGTCTTTCTTCATGCCAGACTGAAACACACCGAGGTAAATACAGGAAAGGTGGATAGAAACAAAATATGGCCATCACAATGACAAGAAGAAAACATTCCATACTTTACACTGCTGCCACTGGACAAAGAGGTAATGGCTGTTTCTACGGCCTAATCTTCATTTTATCAGAACTAATCAGGAGGATATGAAACATACAACACAACTTCCAAAAGGAGAAAATATTAGTTTATTACAGTTTCCAGTCTGTGGCCGTTAATTTATTACTGTGAAAGGGTAAACCCACATTTCACCAACGGTACATTTTTTTGACCATGCCAGGAAACAAACCCAGGAGGCAGAAAAGCTGCTGGCCGAGCTAAGAAGCCGATAGAGAATTATATAAACGATTTGTTAAAACATGTGTTCAGCTGAGGGATAGGTCTTAAGCAAAGTATTTTTGGCAACACGAGAAAAGTGGTTTTAAAATTCTAAAAAAATACTCTTAAGTAAACATATTATAAGGGACAGGAGTTGTTTTGTATACGAGTTTTACTCGACCGGCAATGTTGAGTAAACCCATGTTTTAAGAGATTTTCAAAATTTAATTTAATCTTTATTGCCAAAAAAGTGTACAAGATGTCTCTGAAAAGACAGTTTCAAAGTGATGTTATATATGTAAGAAGGACAGAACATTCCAATAGTATAGACAAGAGAGTCTAGCCAGGGGTGTAGTATCTAGCCAGGGGTGTAGTATCTAGCCAGGAGTGTAGTATCTAGCCAGGAGTGTAGTATCTAGCCAGTGGTGTAGTATCTAGCCAGGAGTGTAGTATCTAGTCAGAGGCCCCAGATACAACCAAACCAGCGAGCCAGTGAATTCACCTTGTCTGTAACAATCACCCTCTCCTTGAGGTGAGGGAACATCTGTTTGTGGTCCCCGACAAAGTACGTGTAGGGCATGTAGGCGAGCTTCTCGCTGTACTGCGACGTCAGCTCCAGGGGAGAGGTCACCTCATCCGTGATCAGATAGTCCATAAAACTGGCGCCACTCGTGCCAGGGTACCCCAGCCACATCACTTGCACAGGCGCCGGGCGCAGCGCAAAGATCTCATTGCGGGCCCCCTTTGTGTAGCCGTTCATGTTCACGAGGACATGGATGCCATCAGAGTTGATGCGGTCAGCTGCTTTCCCGTTGCAAGGAATCTGGAAGGAACATTCCGTGTTGAGATGGTCCAAGGTTTAAATGAAGCGTGTTGATGTTTAGCCTGTGTGTCAGTTCTAGCTTGTACCTGTGACAGGTCGATAAAGTGCTCAGACTCCCGGGCAATCTTTGCTCTGAAAGTAGTTCCATCATCTGGGCTCAGAGCGTAACAGTAGACCTCCACCTTGGTCCTATCGTGGAGACCCGGGATCGACTGCATCAGATGGGACGTGGGGTGGTTGCCAAAGTCTGAGGACACGTAGCCGATACGGAGACGGCCGTTCATCTCCTTGGAATGCTTGTAAGGAGGCTTGTGGAGGACGTGAATCTGGACCAACAACCGGAGGGGGGGGAGAGTTAAAACTATAAACACTCACTTCATTAACTATGAGCTTCCGTTTTAGGTCAAATACGTCTAGAGATGGATCAAAGTTGAAATATTAGTTTATGTAGGCTAAAAAAACTAACACAGACAGCGATATATATATATATATATAGAGAGAGATATATAGACACATAGAGATAGATATATAGAGAGAGATAGAGAGATATATATATAGAGAGAGATAGAGAGATATATATATATATAGAGAGAGATAGAGAGAGATATATATAGAGAGATATATAGATAGAGAGAGATATATATAGAGAGATATATAGAGAGATATAGAGAGATAGAGATATAGAGACAATGTCTACTAAACTTGACCAATGAAATCCCCGACCTTTCCCCTCATCATTTCCTAAAATTCCCCACTAAAAAGTATGTCACATCCTCCAAACTCGCCCCCCTCCCCTTTCGTTTTTCTATTAATTTTTTAAAAAATAATAATAAGTTTTAAAATCTGAATTAAAATTGTTTACTAGGAATTAAAAATATATTACACAGCTACAAACAAAAAAGTGAAATTATAATTTACTGATTTATTGTATTTCATATTTTGAGTAAAATATCATTTTCCCGGATTTTTATTGTGATTTACCGAATTCCCGACTTATTCCCGTTTTCCGTGATTTTCCCGAATGGTAGACACCCTGATATATATACGAATTTACAGAGTTTACTGTAAAAATGCTTACAATATTCTACCCTAGTTGATAGATATTTCCATTTAAGTAAATATAGTTCCATACGAAGAGTTACCTTCTCCAAGCACAGGTTGGCGTGCCTGGCGGCAATGGCCTTGCGGAACTCGTGCGAGAGAGGGTACAGCATCGAGTGGTGAGGGTGCACGGAGGGCAGTCTGTTCTTGTCCAGCTGCTCGGCCACAATGCTCACCAACTTCTTCATGCGAGCTTCATAATCCGTCCAGTCACACACTATCTGCAGGCAGTGGGCCAGATTGCAATACGCGTCCGGGAAGTCCGGCTTCAGCTTCAGGGCCGTGCGGTAGGACTGGATGGCCTCCGGGATGTTTCCCGAGTCCTGGAAGATGGTTTGTATTATCTACGGTGTTTGGTCTCACAGCCCAATGACTATCAGTAAGGTATAAATGTAGATATACTCCAGTATCAAACTAATATCTTCTCACATGAAGAGAAACCTATTTTACATTTTTAAAATATAATTTAAGTTATAAACTCCAAATGCTGGCCATTGAAATGTGTTTTTAGCATCTAGTATGTTAATTATAGCCGGAATGTAGTCTTATATTCCACTAGAAATTGCGGAGTTCAAATTTCTGGGGCTTAAGTGAGAAACATATCTAATAAAATCTTTTTTTAAAGGATAGGATGTCAAAATTTAAGAAAACTACATTTAGCAAAGACCCAATGAACAAATTAACTACTAACTTTGGGGTAGTACACGGTCCGTGTAACGCTGATGACATCACAGTATTACATGACAAGCCTCTTATATTTAAATTGTAATGTTAAGAAAATAATATCGCTGTTTTTGTACATTAGTCTGCCAAACAGCTACATCTCGAGTTATCTCAAATCTAGCAACTTGGACAGAAAGGTAACAAGTATGTGATCCAAAGCCACGCTTGAGCCCGCCCAGGGTTTATTTCCCCACACATCACAACAACGGTGAAGCCTGTTAGATGGAACACGTCTCACCTTGTGAATGGAAGCTAGGTTGCTGTGAGCGTCAGCGAAGGCGGGGTTGTTGTCTCACCTTGTGAATGGAAGCAAGGTTGCTGTGAGCGTCAGTGAAGGCGGGGTTGTTGTCTCACCTTGTGAATGGAAGCGAGGTTGCTGTGAGCGTTAGCGAAGGCGGGGTTGTTGTCTCACCTTGTTAATGGAAGCGAGGTTGCTGTGAGTGTCAGCGAAGGCAGGGTTGTCTCACCTTGTGACTGGAAGCGAGGTTGCTGTGAGCGTTAGCGAAGGCGGGGTTGTTGTCTCACCTTGTGAATGGAAGCGAGGTTGCTGTGAGCGTCAGCGAAGGCAGGGTTGTCTCAACTTGTGAATGGAAGCGAGGTTGCTGTGAGCGTCAGCAAAGGCTGGGTTATTGTCTCACCTTGTGAATGGAAGCGAGGATGCTGTGAGTGTCAGCGAAGGCAGGGTTGTCTCACCTTGTGACTGGAAGCGAGGTTGCTGTGATCGTCAGCGAAGGCGGGGTTATTGTCTCACCTTGTGAATGGAAGCGTCAGCGAAGGCAGGTTTATTGTCTCACCTTGTGAATGGAAGCGAGGTTGCTGTGAGCGTCAGCGAAGGCAGGGTTGATCTGAATGGCTCTGGTGTAACACTGCAAGGCTCCTTGAATGTCCTGCATCTCCTTCAAGGTGTTACCCATGTTACTGTAGGCGTCAGCAAAGGTCGGCTGAATCCTGAAATCGTGACTAGCGTGTTAGAGAGAAGCAGAGCGAGAGTCTTCATGGTTCAGTCAAGTATGTGTAACATTTCAAATATCATAGTTCAGTGGTCAAATGGTCTAAACCGTCATTTTTGCGCTATGGCATCAGGGTTCTAGTCCTGGTCGGGTCTACTGAGGGTTGTTTTTCCTAAATGGTTTCCCACTCTACAGCCAAACAAATGCAGTTACATTTCATCTAAAATTTTCTAGCATAATTAATGTATACATTTAAACAAAGAGCACTAAAGGAGGTGAAAAAAGTGGAGTTATATTAAATTTCACTCCACTAACAAAGAATAAATGTTGACACTTTTTTTAAAATTTTAAAATAATGTCAAAAATAAAAATTGAATAAAATGTTATATTTCTTAATCTAAAAAGGGTAAATGCCCTCGTGTCAGTTTACATAGGTTGTCCTTGATTTTTAAACAAAGAACTCTGATGGCCTCGATATCTCACCTGATGGCCTCCTTGTAGTGCAAGAGTGCCTCATTGAACTTGCCTCGAGAGCCTGGTCTTGATATCTCACCTGATGGCCTCATTGAACTTGCCTCGAGAACCTGGTCCTTGATATCTCACCTGATGGCCTCATTGAGCTTGCCTCGAGAACCTGGTCTTGATATCTCACCTGATGGCCTCCTTGTAGTGCATGAGTGCCTCATTGAGCTTGCCCTGTTGCTGCAGAACAGAGGCCAGGTTGGAGTGGGCCGCAGCAAACTCGGGGAACACCTCCAGCGCCTTGAGGTAGAGCCGTGTGGCCTCCTCGATATACCCTTGCTCTCTCTTGATGTTGGCCAGATTGTTGAGAGAGTCAGCATGACTGGGGCAGAGTCGCAGGGCCGTGTTGTAGCACTCCTCCGCTTCCACCACCTGGACACGAGCCCACGATACTCGGTCACCGGGGTTTGTCAAATGGAGCATAACTAGAGCACGTCTCCCACAACACAATACTCTGTCACCGGGGTTTGTCAAATGGAGCATAACTAGAGCACGTCTCCCACAACACAATACTCAGTCACCGGGGTTTGTCAAATGGAGCATAACTAGAGCATGTCTCCCACAACACAATACTCTGTCACCAGGGTTTGTGAAATGGAGCATAGCTAGAGCACGTCTCCCATCAGGGCTCTCTCATTTCGAGCTTCGAAAAGAGCTCATTACTAACCACTATTTTAATAATATTTACTTTTTGTGAAAATTTAAAGAAAAATAAAGAAGTTGTTAAGTTGAAAATAGTCTTATTTTTGATACATATTACTAGAAAGATAACAGAAAATATCCTAGTAGAGTACAGCCCTATAAAATGTACTTCAGTTAATAATGATAACCCGAAGTTGTCGAATCAGGGATCTTTGATGCACTTTCTGAACTGAATAACTATATCCATACACGACTTACAAACTAACTCTGGAAGCGACATGTCACCAGTTTTAGATTAGTTGTCAAGTCCACCAACCTGCCCCTTCTCCTTGAGCGCGTTTGCCAGGTTACAGTACGCGTCAGGGAAGTTGGGTTGAAGCTCGATGGCCCGTCGATAAGTATCGATAGCAAGATCAATGAGCCTGACAAATGGACACACAGAAATCACTTTACTACTACAAATTAGCTCACATTATCTTATTCTAATTATTTATACCTGTTCAGGTTATATGCATATGTACTAATTACTATAACTGGTTAAGTAAGCCCAATCCAGATTCAAACCTAGATCTTCCTGTTACCGCAGTATAGTTTAGTGCAAGAGTGACACCCTAGACAAGTGATCATCAGAATGCGGACCACAGATACATTCTTAATGACGAGACAGCGAGAAAGAGAAGAAATGACGCCAGTTCGGTGGCGGGCGGGCCTTGGACATGGAAGATTAGCAATAATAAATAAATAAAATAACTATTGATTCAAAAGTGTGATTTTCTTTCCTTTTGGAGTCCTACAGGGCTTGAACTTGAGGCCCTGTTGGGGTTTTGCCGGACCGCGGAAGTATGCGACTGCGACATTTTTTAAACAGAACTCCATCAAAAAATATTTGAGGACTCCCGCCTTAGACCATGCGACCACTAAATTAATTAAGTAATTAGTGATTTCGGTACCTCTAATAAAAGTTCTGGCTGCTGTTTCCCGTTAGTAACAGCAAACTCAAATGTACTCAACACGACCTCTTGTTCTAATGATCTCGGGCTAATCAAACATGGAGGTTTGCTTTTTATATATATATTTTGTATTAATTTTTAAGAACATTTAACTATCTAAAATCACGGAACAAACAGTTTAAAAATTCATTATTGTTAAAATGTGCGAGTGGATTAGTGAGAGTAATAAGCAAACTCAAAATTATGTATTTCAAAACAAATCAAAAGAGTAAAATCCAAACAACATTTCCCTACACCCGGTTAATGCAACCAAAAGAATATCTTGTTTAAATATAATTGAAAAAGTTCTCATTTATTATGTTTATTTTTAAATAATTGGATGGATAGAATAAATATTAAATGTGGTTAAATGTTTTAAATGGATCCTCTACTTTTTTAACAAAGGGATTTACTCGCTCCAGAGGCCGAATGGTCTAAGGCTAGACTTGCCCGCTGGTCGGGTCTGATGAGACTGGTGTTGTCTCACTACAGAGTAACACGCAGTGATAGAGAGAGACTCACCCTTGCTCGTAGTAGACGCAGGCGAGGTTCCCGTGGACCACCGCATTGTTGGGGCTGAGATTGAGGGCCCGGAGATAAGCTGCTACCGCTCTGAAACAGTAACAAGTCATGGAAACAAGTGTTTCTGTTGAAACTGTAAGACGAAGCATCGGAGTCTCATGTCGAGCTAGACAGGGGTAGGACCTTCCTTGGATCAGCTCTGTTTTAACTTTATAAGTTCATGGGCTAAGACTGATTTTATCTGGTATTATTATGTTCATAACTAATTTCAAAATGAGAAATATAAAGTTGAAATATTCTTTCCATACCTACACACCATTTTCTTAAAACAGCACGTGATATCAAAAAGGTCGCCAGACCTTGTGCTAAGTAAAGAGTTTTCACAAAACTATTTTAATTTTTCCCTCCATTTTATTTAAACAAAATCTTTAAATAAAATAATAGATTCCAATATTTACAAGATATAAAAAAGTGGCAAGACTAAGGTTTTGGAAAAAAAGCCAAATAATTAAACCTCTTTAGATCCCGATACGAAAGTGTAATAAGCATACGTCACTATTTCAACTGTGTGCGATCTTACCGTGGATTATTCCACTATGATCTAGCTAATATGATGGGGCCAAGGTAAGACACAGGACATGGGGGACTATCTCTAACTCTCAAGGATTTCACATTCCGACTGGGGACCCTCATGTCGGGGTTCATTCGAAATCTTTCCAACTAAACATCTCTAAACACTTTGTGGGGGGGAGAATAATTCAAACCAAAGTTGTTTGGTTTTGAGGGGGAAGTTGGCTGGTGATGTTAGTATGACCTTGTCTGACGCACCGCCGGTCCTGGCGTGGCATTAGGATGGTTCATACGTACCATGGGAAGGTACAAGTGTTTGTGTGTGTGTTTAATATGGAATTAATTTTTCTGTATGGAAGTGAGAATTAACGTGCTCGAAGAATGGCTACGGCTTCCAAACAAAGGCAGCAAGATAAAAACGTATTGCATTGTTATGTTTTGGATCTGGTTTCAAAATTTAGAGAAACTGGATCTGTCGCAAACAAAAAACGGACAGGGCGTGCAGTGTTGAACTAAGTGTCTGATGCTACCGGTGTATTAATTGGTTCGGTTCCGTATAAGATGCAAGTACATCAAACATTGGGTGAAGATAATCTTGATAGGTGAGTACAGTTTTGCGAATCCATTGTTATTAGAATGTATCTGCTTTTCAGACGAGTGCAACTTTTTTTTAAAACTGACATTATTATTATTATTATTATTATTATTATTATTAGCACCGCGTCTTACTACCCGTTCGGGTTATACGCACTTACGCTAATATGTAATGGTAGGGTGATTGTGAGATGAAATGGAGGACCTACAGTTTAACGTGGGATCCGAACCACGGTGGAGGCCTGGCATTCCCCACATTCACAAGATGTCGTGTCAGAGGTGAAGGAAGGGTTTGGTAATCAGATAAATCTTTGCCGGGACCGAGGATTGAACCCCGGCCGCCAGCATAGAAGTCTGACACCCTACCCCTAGACCACCAGTTCACCCAGCTACAAGAATATGTAATAAAAAAGTGTCTCCCATTAATTTTTTTTTATCAAATTGACCTTAATGTGAGGCTAGCAACGTCATACTAACATCACCCTCAAAGTGGTGTTGTTTTTGAGATATTTAGGTGGACAGTTTCCAACAGCTCAACGCGGGGGGCCCCACCTCTTGATGCAACACTTGATCCACGAGAAGCAGCACGATCTGCTCTCACCGGGATCCCAGTCCGAAGCTGCGGGCAGCGGCCGGTTCGGCAAGATGGTGATGATTGTATACACAATGATGCACTGGTAATCCATTGCAACAGCGTCATGGCTTTCCGGAACTTTCAACTGCCCGTCACACACGCCACACCGCACGCAGCACTGACGGAGCGCACACACACCAGACCACTCATCTCGACTAGTCCGACGTGGAGCGGCGATAACGCAACCGGGACAGCAGTTCTCAGAGTCATTTGCTCTTTCACACAGAGTTATCTTGTGATCGGTTGTTAGGTTCTTATTAAATATTTGGTAAAAAAATATCTATCAACATTACACTAAGGCGTTATACTTCTTTGAAATCTAAAAGAGAAATATATTTGAAAGCTTAAATCAAATTTGAAATATTTTTGGCAAAGTTTATACATTATTTTTATGGGTTTAACATCGGCGTTGACATTTTTAACTGAATACATCATGCTCTCTCTCTTTTTAAATATCTAATATCATTATAATGTTATTAACCTTCATGGCGCGAGCTATATATAATGAGTTAATGACCGAGTGGCCACCGCCATTACCGATGATAGTGCCAACATTTGGGGATAGAGGGTGTCATGCAGTCAGCACAGTGAAGCCTCCAACCGTTAATCTCATTTTTCTAGACCGGCTTAATAGATGAGCTACTCTTTACCAATTGCAGTTTCTATATATTTAAATATATCATGTAGATTAGTTTAGCTTAATTGTTTTGACAGGCCAATTTGACCAATAACTAGTAGTGAAACGCTAAGATATCTTCGCTTAGGTAATTGAATTGGGTGTGGCATATTATATATATATATATATATCCTTACACATCCGAGACGATTTTTTTTATAACAATTCTAACTGACCTAAAATCACTTTGTAGTATATTATATATTAATCAAAATCAATTTTCCGATCTAGTTCTTCTTTAAGTCAAAATAAACCTAAGAGATGAAAAATGGCCGGATGGTAGTCTGGAGCCCTCAATTAGATCTTGTGACCTGAACATTTAACAAATTGGGGCGGTTTCTTGAAAAATACGGATATAGTTGCAGGTAGTCGCTATTTATTAAGTTTAAATATCAGGGCGTGTGTAAAGACTGATGAGTGCAGATTGCGTATTTGTGAAAAGGAGTCAAGTGAAATACAAGATTATTCAAGTGAGCTTGATGAAAATACATCTTTTGTTTTTTACTTTAACAAAACTTAACAAGTGATAGAATTTTTATATGCCTGCCTATTATAATTTAAGAGAAATATTAAAAATATAAATATGACGAATTATATTTAATTATGGTAGGTAATGCTCAAGCATTTGTTTGATGAAATTAGATTCTTCAACATTTTAAAATGTCACAAAATTATAAATGTTAATGTTTGAAATTGTGATCACAATATTTTTTTTGGGGTGTTAACTTTAAACACTATGCATTAGTGCATCTGCCTACCAGTCGGTGAGTCCTGGATTTGGTCCAAAATAGGGTTCAACTAAATAGTGAATTTCTGGAATTGGGTTTGTTTATCATTTATCTGAGTATTAACAGGTCAATAATAGCCAATATGCTGACATTATAAAAATTTACAAATAAAAGTTAATATAGCATATAAAAATGTTATAAATAAGGAGGTAAATAGCAAAAACGTACATTTCCATCCAAAGAATCTCAACTTGAAAACCTAATAAATAAATGTCAACCTCAAAGTCACGCAACAAGTGGCGAGGTCCCAGTGGAAATCAAGATATTGAGTGACTCGTGTGTCCCCATTTGGGGCAACTGTACCATTTCCTACAGTCGGGGAGGAGTTGTACATCCATTCGGTCATGGGGCTGGCAACATATGGTCAAATGTATTCATAAGGTGAGTTTGGAAGTATGACAACTAATTTTGTTTATAATAAATCATTTGGATTTTTAATGATTTAAAAACTAACTATACAGGGTGTCCAGCCAAACAATATTCCCTGACTTTTTCAGATCTAGTTTACTTTTTTCCAGACCACTATACATCAATATTAAGTATATTAAAAAATTAATTTTTTAAGATCAGTGATTAATATAGTGTTTACATACACATTCTGAAGTTGTGTCACTCAGTAAAGGGACTGAACCATTTCTGCCTCCGGGGAAGTGGACTATTTTAAAATAGATTTCAGTAAGATTGTATTGAGGCACTAAAAGATTGCCTCAAGAAAGACTGATTTATTATTATTATTATCATCACCGTGTATTACTACCCGTTCGGGTTATACGCACTTACGCTAATGTGTAATGGTAGGGTGATTGTGAGATGAAATGGAGGTCCTACAGTTTAACGTGGGATCCGAACCACGGTGGAGGCCCGGCATTCCACACATTCACAAGATGTCTTGTCAGAGTTGAAGGAAGGGTTTGGCAATTAGATAAATCTGTGCCGGGACCGGGGATTGAACCCCGGCCGCCAGCACAGAAGTCTGACACCTTACCCCTAGACCACCAGGTCACCAAAACGACTGATTTAAAATAGTTGTGAGACATTCATGTCAACACACACAAAATTCACTTGTTGACCTTAAGAAGTGATAGTAGTCCCTAGTATATCACTACGTCAACAGCAGACATCTATCACTTTGGATGACTGTAATATATTAATGTGATAGTTAACCACAGTAATTTAGGCCAATATTATTTATATATTTATTTGAGGTCGGACACAAAGTTTATTTATCGTTTTATTTCACCTAAAAAAATATTCACACCTCTTTCACAAAAACTTCTAACGAACATAGCCTCAAAATGGCGACCGAAGAATTTACCATGTGGTTGAACATGACGGTAAACAAGTTTTTTACAATGATGCGGACACACAGTTAATGAAAATATTTTATTCAGTTAAATATCTTGAAATGCGATAAAAATCATAAAATAATTTATAAAAAACGACAAGTATTTTCTCTTTTCCAAGTAAATGCGATGCCTGTATTAAAAGGTATTGATGTACGCATTGTATTGCACATAGCCAATAATAGTTCCAAATTTAAGAAAAAGTACTTTTAATTATGTCTAAAAATTATTTTTGAGTTGAAATAGTATGAGAAAACTTAAGTTTACGTTATTTTAAATGTAATATATAAAAGGTAATCCATGATATTTATATTTATACCAAAACTGTGATCTTTTACAAGTGTTGGCGACCCAAAACCTAAACATATGATTTTCGAACTGTCATCCAGGTAAAAACCTACCATGAACAGACTCGACTCTAACCTTCCTTTGAGGAACAAATCTTCACAACAAAAACTGAAACTCTTTGACACTTGTCGGGATGAAGAGAGACGAACAATGTGTATCTTCCATTTTCCCTGAAAGGCCTTACCTTGACTGATTACACTATGGCCCTGTCCTACCACGGAGGAAATCAAAACACTCCTTGGACAATATTATCATCATCTTGGCCGCCAGATACCATGATGATGATGGACCGAGGTAAAGGGGACTACAAAATGGATGAATGGTGAATTTCATCACGTTGCTTGGTTTGTTAACATATTCCTTGAGAAATACGTGACCGACCACAGGATTAGAGGACAATGGTTCGATGTCAGACAGTGCCTTCTAGCTCTTTCTATTCCTCATTTCTACATTAGGTGTAGAGTATTAGATGGTTGTTAGTTTGGAGGTTGATTGCTGGTGGGAAACTGTAGATTATTATTTAAATTAAAAACAAACCGAAAGCTGTGTCTTTTCTCAAACAGCTTTTTGTGTTCATCAAGGATAGCATGACTTGACGTATGAGGAGGTAGAAGTAGATCTAAAATAGCCTCAATGTCACCTTATGACTGGAGTTGTAGGCAACCGGTAGAGCATGCAAGTAAGGGGTGTTGCGTGCTTGCAGGACATTAAGGCGCGTCCTAAATGGACATTAGACCCCTCCCTGGCGGTGGATGACTTGAAACAGGTGAAACAGCCTGTTTATGTTATCAGGTATTTGTTAGTGTAAGCCCGCCCGTTGATTAAGGTGACAAGATACACTGGAATGAACAAGGTAACAAGATACAGTGGAACGAACAAGAGAGAAGGTAACAAGATACAATGGACCGAGCAAGGAACAAGGTAACAAGATACAGTGGAACGAACAAGGAACAAGGTAACAAGATACACTGGAACGAACAAGGTAACAAGATACACTGGAACGAACAAGGGAGAAGGTGACAAGATACACTGGAAGGAACAAGGTAGAAGGTAACAAGATACACTGGAACGAACAAGGTGACAAGATACACTGGAAGGAACAAGGTGACAAGATACACTGGAAGGAACAAGGTAACAAGACACACTGGAACGAACAAGGGCTCAGCTAAGAAGTTAATGAGGGAATGTGAAAGTGCTATCAACCTTCTCTCGCCCACAAACATTCTCCTCCTCTGGAAACATCGACAGGCGACAGTCTCTTTATAAAAAACAAGAAATCTATAAAGAAAAGAAAATAAAAGTTCGGAAGAAGACGAAGAAACAAAGTTAAAGTTGTTAGTCTGCGAACTGCGCAGTTTCACTGGCGAGGAAATCTCGTATCGGCAAAAGTTTAAACATTTGCAGGCACTTTACGAGGGGAAAGTTTGGTGACCGAGTGGTTAACACACTGCTCCAAGGGGTGTACTGGGTACGACACAACATTTTGACTTTGTTAAAGATTCAAAAATAAATTAAAAATAGTTTAATTCAGTAATAACTGCTGAAAACAGAAAATTTCCCGCTTAATTGAGAGTAGTCTCTTCGCCTCTTGCCCGTCAGTGTGCCGCTAGGAGTCGCGAGGATGAATAGTGTGCCGCTAGGAGTCACGAGGATGAATAGTGTGCCGCTAGGAGTCGCGAGGATGAATAGTGTGCCGCTAGGAGTCGCGAGGATGAATAGTGTGCCGCACAGGAGTCACGAGGATGAATAGTGTGCCGCTAGGAGTCGCGAGGATGAAGTGTGCCGCCAGGAGTCACGAGGACGAATAGTGTGCCGCGAGGAGTCACGAGGGTTGAGGACCCCTGGGGTAAGGTGGGAATGTTAGTGACGTGAGGAAAGACCAGCTGAACTGTTTGTACTGGAGCACGTCTGGCCTCTTCCCGCGGCCCCTACGACCCCACCAAGGGCCTTGTGACAGAGAGACTTGGAACGTTACTGGCCACGCGCGAGGGAGGTACAATGAAGATGGATGACCCCTTTGTTTGAACAAAGGACCGCACTTAGCCAGTTAATGGCGCGTGCTAACAGATCAACCTTATTTTTAACTTTAATTTATTGGAATGCTGGCGATAAAACGGCTCGTTAAGGTCCCCGTGTTAGGACATTACATAACACAGGTGTAGTTGTTTCAACACCATAAACTAAACCAGGAAATGGAATTAAGACGTACATTAAAAGGAGATTACCCGCTCCGGTGGCCGCACGGTCTAATGTGTTACTCTCTCTGTAGACTAGACTGCCGCGAAGGGAAGAGAGGAGCTCGAATCTCAGTCAGGCATACCGAGGTTTTTTTTCCAAATGAGTTTTCCACCCTACCTCCACGCAAATGCGGGTGGACTTCCTTTAAATCTAATCTTCCTAATGTTTAAAACCATTAGCGTAATTAGTTCACGAGTGTGTAACCCCGCCGGGTAGAGAATGTATTGTAATGGTCAAAAAGGTCAAACTCGAGAGTTTGGAGGATGTCCGTCTGTCTGTCTTACCTGGGCTTTGATAGGTCCGCCAAGGGGTTGTGGAGCTATATATCTAACTAACAGAAGAAATGAGGGTAGTTTACTTAAAGGCGAAAAAAAAAGGGATTTTATTTTCAAAACCCACTTTAACGATTTTGATTCAATTCTGTATCTAGGAACTGTTCAACATGACAAACAAAATGGTTTCTGGTTTTCCCGTTAAAAGGACTTTGAGGGTCGTTTACGCACGAGGAAATTTCCAATTTTGATTATTTCTCCGCAACTCTGAGCTACGAAATAACTTACCATAGCGAAGGTGTATTGTATAATTGACACATGTTACCAGTTTTGAGTAAATGCCGCCATTTTCAAGAAGAGGAGCAGCCAAGACTGGGGTGAGCAAACAGGTTGGACAGGTAGAAAGAGGGGAGAGGTAGTCAGCATTTTCCCGGCCCGTTCCTCGATCACAAACCACACCCACAATAGTCTTACTGTCTGTTCAGGTTTTATGTCACGTACTAATCACGATAGTTAGTCTGGGACGAAGAAGGTCGAATTTGAAGGAAATGCACCGTAGGGAGAGTAGGATACATTTAGACCGAGATATGAACCCCGATCTTCCCGTAGTCGGTAATATAGTCTGTTGTGAGAGTGACGCCTTAGACCATGCAGTCACCAGAGAAGGTAAGATAAAAACACGCTAAATGATTACTTTGGACACTCATTCCCACAATTATAATCAACTAATAAACATTAAATGAAAGTTAATTTACACAGCGAGGATGTAGCCACATTAATATTAGAACAGTAGTAAACCTTCCATGTGGATTATTTACATTTCTAAAATGGAGCCATGATTTGTCGACGAGCGAGAGAGAGTGGACTAACAACGGTGAATAACTACGCCAAACACTTATAGCACCCTAACATTCCCCCTGGAACACTATTTCCACACTAGTGGGTTATTGAGGCAATATGTGGAACCATTTAGGAAAAGCCCTCGGTACATCGGGCACAGTGAGGTCCAATTTGGTTGGACATGACCTTTTAGATGATACCCGACAAAGGTGAAAGCTGCAGATAACGTGATCTACCTACATTCAACATCACCTCGTTGATATCACCATCAGCGACCGACATTTCTCTTTTCAGATTTTATTTTTAAAAAAAGTTGATTTTTAAGGAATTCAAAGTTTCTGATACTACCCTAGTTCATTCTGATATAACAAATTACTTTATTTATTTACTTTCCAGTTTGCTCGACGCTAACACAAATATCCAATGGTGAATATATTTGTAATTGTTATTTTCCTTCCGAGTGGTAAATATAACACCTGGCGGGGATTCAACCCCGACCTCCCAATCAACGGCAGCTAGACATCCACATTCGACCAAAGATAATATACAATGTTACAGAAACAAGTTGAGAATAAAGGAACCCCACACTGTCCGATATCTTTGCTTAGAACCAGTCACCATAACATATTTTCAGCAGCTCTACAACTCTGCAATGATAATTTATCCTTATCTCAACAAGTCGCGGAGATGTTATAAATATTGATATGAAGAGTACCTGGGGAATTATAATGTCAAAACAGTGCCTAGATACGAATTTTAAATAAAAACCGTTAAGAGCAGGTATTGAGGAGATGTCTCTTTTCTCTTTTTAGCCTTAAGTAAACTACCCTTGATGAAAGGGTTGGATATATAAATCAATAAACCCGTTTGATGAACCTGAAAACCATAAATACCAAGTATTAGCCCAACCGGTTAAATGGTTCCGGCTCTAGGTTGAGAGAAAGCATTGCAAAAAAAATGAGCTCTATTTTGACAATCCCAATACTTGCTCTCGACAAAGTAGAGGGAGGGGGGAGATCCCTATTCAAGGGTCGCACTTTAATGTCCCAAACGTATTAATACTCCCCCATTTCATGAGCTATCCATCTAATGTCCAATAAACACGACCGATGCACGTATTCCTACATGTGTGTTCATCTTTGTTAAGGTTTCCAACAACCTCCAAGATAATATTGTGTGTTAATTAATAGGCCTACATAATTATGCTAATTTAAGCGTTTGTGACCAATCATAACAAATTACGTCCAAGTTTCCATGAGTGCATATTTTTATCTCCGGATCTTGATAACATACTGTAGTTACTAACAATGTTAGATTTGTTTCTCATTCATATTTGATCTTATATATGTCTTAAGCTGTGGTAATCCTCTAATTTCTTAAAGTCAGATAGTTTTTATAAAACATCTGGAGGGGCCCCCCCTTTAACAATTAAAAAAAAAAAACTTCACTCTAGGAGCTATGAGTAGTCTTTTCCTTGATTTTTTTTTAAAAAAGATTATCTTATACGCAATTTAAAGTGATCCTCACCTCAATGTTTTATGATAATTAGAAACCTCCAGAGAAGCTAATCTCTGAAGTGGTCTTCCACTGAGATAGTCTTGAAATTTGAATTATCTCAGAAACTAGGTTATTTGGGGTGGTCCTCCCCCGACTTGACGCCTCTACTCTAGAAGTTATTTGGAGTTTGAGTTAAGGCCAAACCCGCCCTCGGTGGCGTAGTTGACTAACGCGCTTGTCGTGTTGAAGCTCGACTGCTGAGGACGGGGAGATCGAGGTTCGAATCTCGGTCGGGTGAACTGAGGGTGGTTTTTCCTAAATGGTTTTCCACTCCCCCTCCACGCAAATGCGGGTTCACTTCCTCTAATTCAACCTTCCCAATTCCTAATTCGTTAGAGTAATTAGTAATTAAAGCGTATAACCCGAACGGGTAGTAAGACGCGGTGCTAAAAATTTAAGGCCATCTTTCATCTCCATGTATAATTTATCTATGTTGTATTTTCTTTCCACAATTTTAACTTTCATTTTGTTTTTCGTACTAATTTTCTAACTTTCATAGGGGGGTCAACTGACCCTTTGACCCCCCCCCCCAATTTGAGTCCGCGCCTGCACGTATGTCAATTACTCCAATAGAGTAGGGATGAAAAAGGAAGCGTTTAGAGGTACTCTACCTGCATTTGCGTGGGTGGAGAGTGGAAAACCATCCTCAGTTGATCCGACCACTATTCGAACCCCCATCATCAGCACAATAGTGACGCCTTAGACCATGTCTCCACCAAAGTTGGTCGTTCACACGGTTATAACCAACATTATTCACACTTAGCCCATTAGTGCAAAATGGTATTAAGACGCGGTGGTTAAAAGAAAAACCCCTCAAACGGCACGGAGGGTGGACTAACGCGACACAAGGGTACCGGGTTCAGTTCCAAACAAGGCAGAAACATTCGTTACCCCTAGCGACATAGTTATCTATTGACGTTACCACTAGCAACATAGTTATCTAGTGACGTTACCCCTAGCGACATAGTTATCTAGTGACGTTACCACTAGCGACATAGTTATCTAGTGACGTTACCACTAGCAACATAGTTATCTAGTGACGTTACCACTAGCAACATAGTTATCTAGTGACGTTACCACTAGCGACATAGTTATCTATTGACGTTACCACTAGCGACATAGTTATCTAGTGACGTTACCACTAGCGACATAGTTATCTATTGACGTTACCACTAGCGACATAGTTGTCTATTGACGTGGATAAATCAACAGCCGGAATAGTATAGAAATAAGCTAGTTTGTAAGTTAAGTTCTGATTCAATCTTAGGCGCTTGAGTGATTAATTGTGTACTAGTTGATATTCTAGCACAGGTTCCTGCCACAAGTAGGTGGATAGATCCTAGTTGATATGAACGTTTGCTTAGAAAGTGCGCGAAAAAAACAACATCTAATTCAAAGCTAACGTTTTTAACTATCTAACTGCTTAGCATCAGATTATTTTATTAATTAAAAAACCAGTTACGATAATTAGAGAAAAGTGATATCGACGGTGAATAGTGGTCACAGTTCATCGTCTGAAAAGATCAAACTATAAATTGATAGAAGGTTCTGTTGATAAATAGATAGATCGCTCCATTTCAAAGACACAGACCAAGAACAGTTTTCCTACTCACATTATTGGCTGGACACGGGCGAGTAAAGGAACACACCCCTCTAGTGACTATCAGACAACAAACACATTTTGGGAAATCTTAGAAAAAAAGGTGCTCTTGTTCCCTCTGGGGAAAAATAAAATATGTTTGCTAATATTTAGGTACATTTGACGAGCCTAGGCAGGACTACATCTGCACACGATGGATTATAGTCGTTACAGTCTTTTAGTTACGAACGGTTTAACGGGAAACTGAAGGGTGAGGGCGACGCGACACGGTTTCACACTCGTTCCAAGACAGAGAGACAGAGAGAGACAGAGAGAGAGAGTAGGCCGGTTTGACTACAACTACTGAGGAGGAGACCAGCGAGTTGACTGAGCGCTGCGGAGGGAGGACTCGACCCCGGGACTCCCCCGAGGAGGGGCGTCACCATGGCGACCAGGCACGCGCGACGGCGCCGCGCCGTTCAGACACCTTCAAAACATCCCACCGTGCAGTCAACTGGACTTGTTCATACGCCAAGCCACGTTATTTGAGAGATACCCATAGTGATATGTTTGTAACTGACTATTTACTAACAATCACTAATTAGTTACACAAATTAATAAAACCATGTTCGTTCATACGTCAAGTCATGTATCGGCAGCCGTAACTCTGGCAATAATAGATGGTGGGTAAGTCGGGGTTCGATCCCGATAGGATGTGCGGAGAGAAACTTTAGGAACACTAGAATGTTACATAGTAAAACCTAACATAGGTATCGGTGAACACGCGGGCAAAGTCGTCAAACTCGTATAGTTTGCTTTGCTTGCACCGTGAGGATCGCAAGTCGGTAAATACCTAGAGAGGGTTTTTCCTAAGTGATTTCAGGTTCTCCCTCCACGCAAATGTCCATTTACGTAATTAAATGCAGTTAGGCAGGGGGTGGGGGGTAGTAAGAGGCGGCGCAAAAAAGAGCGAAAAAACCAGTGTGATTTAATATCTTCAATTCCGCTTTTTATTCTTTATATGGCATCCCAAGATGCATTTCTCAGTGCCAATAACTTGTATGAAGCTGGGCACTGCTCCCTTGCAGTAAGGTCCCACCCAACTCAACCTAACCTAACCTAACCTAACCTAGCTATTTCTCTCCCTAAGACTCCCAGAGCTGGGCACTGCTACCTTGCAGTAAGGTCCCACCCAACTCAACCTAACCTAACCTAGCCTAGCTATTTCTCTCCCTAAGACTCCCGGAGCTGGGCACTGCTACCTTGCAGTAAGGTCCCACCCAACTCAACCTAACCTAGCCTAACCTAGCTATTTCTCTCCCTAAGACTCCCGGAGCTGGACACTGCTCCCTTGCAGTAAGGTCCCACCCAACTCAACCTAACCTAGCCTAGCTATTTCTCTCCCTAAGACTCCCGGAGCTGGGCACTGCTCCCTTGCATTAAGGTCCCACCCAACTCAACCTAACCTAGCCTAGCTATTTCTCTCCCTAAGACTCCCTGCACGGAGCAGCTAACGCTCAACTGGAGGGCTTGTACCAGGCCTCTTAGCATATTTTGAGTGTCAACAGTTGGACAAACACGAGCCTTGTTGTAGTGAACTGAGGTCTGCTGGCGAGTTATTGTATTCATTTCCAACTAATATAATACCACGGAGTGCCCAATTCGCCCGTTTACAATCTATTATAGTCGAATCCACGGCACCCAAACCAACAATTTCTCACATAAAAAGTTCCCAATCCACCACCGCTCGATTTTTTTTCAAGTCACAAATAAATATTAATTTGAATAAAAATAAAATAAAATTTGTCTTGTTCAGGGGTGGTTTTTTAATTACAAAATTATCTGTGTTTTCCAAGTTTTTCAGAAGAAATGGCCTACATAGTTTCCCAGATAATCTAAGTTATGGGGGAATTTCGATTAATTTTTCTTAAAATTGACAAGTGTAAAAGTCATCTCATCAGCGTTTAGAAAATGAAGATTTTGAATTTTTTTTACACAAACAATGTTTCAGAGTGAAAAAGGGGGTAAAGGCGTGGGGGTGGGGGGGATGGAGGGGGGCGTAGCGCAGTGACATACATAGGTTTGATCAAAGCATAGTTTTTCAATTAGCTTTATTTTACGCACAAAGAAATACCTGCCATTATATAAATGTACAAAGTTCACAGATATCTTAATAGTTTTTCCCAGAGATAAAATTCCCCTGTTTTGTGCGATGCCAACCAACAAAACTATATATTTCTAAACGAACAGTGGCGGTACAAGTTCGTGACTAGAATACAGCACAAGGGACACCCGAAACTTTTCTCGCTCTTCTTCATTCAGGGCGGGATCATCTTTATGTGTACAGCACAAGGGACACCCGAAACTTTTCTCGCTCTTCTTCATTCAGGGCGGGATCATCTTTATGTGTACAATTCCTCGTGAGAGAGTTAGCGAGCAACTTGTGGGTCGAGACTAAGAGACTATTGTCGTGGTACTGATCAGCAACTCTTGTGCTTGAGGTCAGGGCTCCACAAACTTTGTAGGGTCAAGCTGGAGCCCCCACGAGCCAAACACGAAATATAAATGTTACAAGTATAAACAAACGGAACACATCACATGCTCCGGGGACGCCTCTGGCAAACATTCTTCATTCAGACTTGACAACGAATTGCCAATCCTAATTACTGATCCTAAATGTGAAAAATTAAATAACAAACTATCCTAAGCTCGCCCCACGGATCCTGAGATAACTACGGCGGAGCACTGTTCGATAAAAGCAGGCTCCGGTGCGGGTGGTATGTGGAGCTATAAAAATGGCACAACGGTGTGTCCAGATTGGGTGTTTATTTCCGAACGGTTTCCCACTCTACCGTCAAGCAAATGAGAGTACATTTCCTCCTCGCTCACGTATCTCTCTACCACGTTAGCAGATAAACTTGCTCCAGAGTTGTCATCTGGGCTGCCTGCAGCGCACATCCGAGCCTTGGAACCACTTTGACAAGTTGCCATATTATATTTATATCCGAGCCGTTTTTCATTGACAAATCGCGACCAAGGTGACGTCACTTGTCCACAAATAAACAGCTGCGGACCAGAGGAAAGGCCCTGTGGTAGGCACGAGACTCGGGTTTACCGGCAGCACAAATAGCACACAACTCTCCTGGCCCTGTGGTAGGCACGAGACTCGGGTTTACCGACAGCACAAATAGCATGGCCGGAAGGTTAGATATTGACAACAAACAATAGCACAAATAGCATGGCCGGAAGGTTAGATATTGACAAACAAACAATAGCACAACTCTCCTGGACCTTCACTGGCAGTAACCACAGTTTCATCCATTAGGATTCAAGATGGCGGCCATCAAATAGAGGGGGAATGAACACACGGGGTATGGATGGCCGCTACTATAAGAAATGGTTGTGTTGGCTATCCTGTAGGGATGTGCCGATCTCGTAGTTCCTAATAAAAACAGGTTTAAAATACAGATCACAAATTTTTGTTAGTGAGAGAATTGTTATTCTTGACGCTTAAGGTGCCTTTCAATACCTGAAGAAAAGGCCGTGGGTTAACTATAAATGTCGACATAAAACCACCGAAACGTGTCTTTTTACACAAGATTAAGTATGAGGCTCATTTTAAAATCAATTTAACACACAAAGCGAAACAAACGATTAAAACAAGAGCTAAAATAAATACAATATTGTTGGTTTAAATCTCCCAGTAATTGACGCGAGCAAAACTTTAGCAAAATGAGTGTTGTCAATTACGGTTACCGCTAAATCACACCCCCTCGACAACCCCAATTCAATCATTATATTTAAATTAATTATATACGGGTAGTTGCACAACTAAATTAAGATAAATTTAGCTTTGAGAATAGATTTGGTCGTAAAGACTCAAATAAATCCATACGAAACAAAGTAACTAGGGCGACTACGGGCCTACAAAGTTAGGAGGGGAGATCCCAGACCTCCGACCGAGGAAAGGGCTGTTCCGCCATGAGAGGACCCCCCCAAGCGGCGAGGCCACGGTCACAACACACGACAGTTGGGCCGTTGACGAGAATTGTATCGGCCATATTCTCCACACAGGAAGTGGCGCTCATACCAGTTGTGGTAACGCCACCAAAGCGCGAGCAATACAGACCACGTGTGTACTTCAGCCCGAAGCTCTAGGGAAATAAGGCACCACAATTATCACATATCGTTAGTTGATCTTCCAGTCACAGACAATGCGAGAGTTACGCCTCTTCACGACCGGGTCTAGTGTGTAACTGACCTGGGAGCGACACACATCACTATTAGGGCCATCCTCTAGTAAAGACTGAATAGCACACACACTATCAAACGTACCGATATAAACAAGTCTTGTGATGATTCACACGGAGGAGTTATATTCCAGTCCCCGTAGGAATTGACTTCTGAAAGGCCTTTTTCCCTACCATAAATCTACTATATAGTAGGATATTGGTAGTAGAAAAGACCTTTCAGGGGTAAACTCCTACCGTGAATGGAATATAGTTTAGTGGGGGCCACAACGCTTATTTTGAGTCCGCGTCTCTTCGTTAACTCTGTTCCGACCATCCCGGGCTTACGAGCACTTTGTCGGGGAGGGGGGGGGGGAAGGGAGAAGACATCATCCCCTATCTATAATCGTCACAAAACACCGGACATGCCACGGCGCCGTGAGCACTCGGACATTAAACTCAACTGGTAGCTCTCATACCTAGACCTATCCTTTTTAACGAGTGCGTTGTGACTAGCACTAAACAAGCCGATCAATGCTGTTAACGAGGCCCACAAAGAGGTGAGGTCTTCTGGTTTCAGGACAGTCTTGTGTTTATTATCCCGGTGGATCGGTCATCAGATAGAGGCTGAATGTATCAACTATTATTCCACCAAGAGCTCGGAAAGAAATTGTACAAGCGGAAATACTCCGGCGCATATTTGTGATAGGATCGATACAATTACAAGTTGTCATTAAATCCCAGAGCATCCTTGACAGATATGCTCCGTGTGAGGAATATTAAACTCGGTAATAGTTGTGATTTTAGTTCAACACTCCCGAGTTCGACCCCAGGCGTTTATAAAGTACAACATAAATCGTAAATTAAATCCCGTGTCTTACAAACTGATGCATCTTTGGCTCTAGAAGTGAACCATCCCGGTTCGTCTCTCGTCCAGAGCCATATTTTCACCGGTTGTCGGTGTATTGTGTCCATACGTGGTAGCTGGTGCAAATATCGACCACTCACGTGGTAGATTGTTTTAAATGGCCGATATTTGCACCAGTGTGTTGCTGTGTTGGGCTGCTGTCTCTTTTGGCGGTCAAAACTCCCACAAAAACAACTTTTGAAAATAACCGAACTTTGGAAGAAGTGGAGTATGTTGTTCAATTAAAAATACTTTTAACAACGAGAACCTTTAAAAGGCTGCGCTATCTTCATAAATCAAGATGGTTGCTAAGACCTACTCGACCCGCTGGTTCTCTAGGTGCGTACCGACCGCGAGTACTAGAGGTGTTATTCCCAGTTAAAATGGCTCTCATTAGCAATGAACGAGGTCCATCTTCGCGTCCAGCCGCAAGGATCGATCGAGATTGTCGGCGTTCAAACAGATATTATCCGCGACATGACGGCACTCTGAAAATGACCGTAATTAGTGTACGGGATGCCGCGGACATCATCAACACACCAGTCAGGTGAGATAGAACCATCGGGCCTTTGTTGGACTGTATGAAGATTCACACACACCAGAGAATAGGCAGATTTATCTGATTACCAAACCCTTCCTTCACCTCTGACAAGACATCTTGGGAATGTGAGGAATGCCAGGCCTCCACCGTGGTTCGGATCCCACGTTAAACTGTAGGTCCTCACAATCACCCTACCATTACACATTAGCGTAAGTGCGTATAACCAGAACGGGTAGTAATACACGGTGATAATAATAATAAAATCCACTGCATTATTTGTTATTGTGGACAAGTGATGGCGCGTGGGCTCGGAAATAAATCAAACATCCTCTCGTTGGCACTATCTGCGCACAGCAACATTACCTGTGGGTTACAAGTCTCACCAACGAGGCTCAACTCTTGTGATTGGCATATTTATTTGGAACCACGTCTTAATAACCGTTCGGGTTATACGCCTACGTACTAATTATACTAATGGAGTTAAGAGGTGAGGTAGGTGTAATTTTGAGAGGACGCACCCGCATTTAGTGGAAAGAGAGACCATTAAGGAAAACCACCCCCAGTGCACCCGACCGGGATCGAACTCCGATCTATTTAGCCACAGTCGTGTCTACTCGACAATGACAGAGACGGAGAGGTGTATGCTACAGTCGTGTCTACTCGACAATGTGTAATGATATCGATTTTTCCTGTCTTTTTAATATTCGAGATCATATTTTAAAGTAAATATATTAATATTTCTTCTTTTCAGTTAATATAAAGTAAACTCATCTTTTCTATACTACGGCCATGTTTCTTTTTCTTTCATTTAACTGCACGTGTCAGAAGCGTCGTTTTTGTTTCCGGGTTGTAATACGCAGTAAATAAATAGCAGGTGCAGAGTAACGCATCTGTTTTCTTAAATGCGCGCTAATTAAAAACTAACCCCATTGGTCGATGGAAAGAAAGCAAGGAGTGGTCTGGGTTCGAGGGTGTGAACCACGGGGCTCACACGGCTCGACTCGAGAGGACGCTAGCTTGGTAGACGCGTCATTCTACTCTTCTTCGGCAGACGAGAGAGATGTGTATCAATCTCGTATAGTTTGATAATGTTAGCTTGGTTATGTTTGGAATCACGGCCAAGGTGTTTTTACCTAAATGGTTTCCATTATTCTTTTTCAAACAACAGTGATATGTAATACATTAATTCGTAATATATATATTCTTCAAACCAAAATGAAGTTAGTACATTAAAATGGCGATCAACGTGAAGGCACTCCAGCAGAACGTAACAAATGACGTCTCGATAAGGGGCATCCAACTTTAGTACGTCACAACTCGGGGCAGTTCCAAAGTGTACGTTACAATTGACAGAGACGGAGAGGTGTATGCCGGCCTAAGATCGCTGTTAGGTCTGCATTGTATGTTTAGCAATCGAGGCTAGAGAAAACAGAGCCCGCCTTGGCACAGTTTGAATAAAAACTGCGTTGATTGATCGATCGTTTATAAACAGAACTACTCGCATTGCGGGCTCGACCACAAGTTGAGAGCCTCTTCAACCGACACGACGGCGAGTGTTGACGTCGCGGCTCTACTAGTTCCGGTGAAGGAGAAATCCTCTGGAGGGAGAATTTATTTGCAGGACAAATACCACAGAAATAAGAGGGTTATGACCCAAAAGGAGGTCGTCTGCGAGTCATTCATTGGTATTTGTCTAGGGTGTTTACTGTCAAATTTGAAGAGGAAGTACACCAGATCTACGATAGGAGTGTAGACAGGCAATAGCCAGCAGAAGGTTGCTAATGTCAAACTATTATGAAATAGTTATTATTGTGTGCAATATTATCAATAAAATGATTCTGATAATACTTTCAAGCAATATTTGTAAGAATCTTCTGCTATGTCACTTACTCTCTCTCTAGTCTATACTCTATTTGAACGAGTGGACGCATTTTTGAAAAACCACGGGGTAGCACAAAAAGCTGTATTACTGGTTTAATTTATTCAAGCTTTGTTACAAACTGTACTAATGAATGTCTACAGGGGCTTTAAAATGAAATACAAAGGTTGGCCGATACTAATACTATCGCTAGCACTCATTTCAAGAGACACACTGGTTGGCCGGTAAAAGTCGACAAAACCTGCCAGTACCAACCAATCACGTTAGTTCCCGTCTTTAGACATGTACGCCATTAGGGTTGGTCGTGGGAAAGGGTAACGTAGTTAATGAACGACGAAACTCTGAGGAACACTAAACACAATTAACTACAACTTATCTTTCAGAAATGCTCTGGTACCGTGAGCCGTCCCCTTATTTCCCACGGAAATAACATCCACTCAAATTATACTAGGAACAAACTTCTTGCGTGGAGGGAGAATGGAAAACCTCTTCTAATTTGTTCCTCCTAAGTTGTACACACTCTCTAATCTACATCTAAAATGGGTACACATACACACACCCTCGAGGGCACGCGCACCCCAGGCTGAAAACCACCATCAGATCTGATCTAAGCCGGCGACAGGCGGGTTCGGGCTCGAATCACTGCAAAGTGAGAGTTTTAATTTAGTTTTTCCACCCTCTTGCCACGCTAATGCGAGGGCATTAGGAATGACCACCAGTGTAAATATTGTTAGATCAGGGCTGGACTCAAGGTCACCTTGGGAAGCAGTGATTAGGTCCAACCATCACTCTTGAGGGTTTGGTCCCTTAGGTAGCTCAACACACAGACGCTAACACGGCAAGAACAGGGCGTCGTATCAACCCACAGACGCTAACACAGCAAGAACAAGGCGTCGTATCAACCCACAGACGCTAACACAAGCAAGAACAAGCCATCGTATCAACCCACAGACGCTAACACAGCAAGAACAGGGCGTCGTATCAACCCACATACGCTAACACAGCAAGAACAAGCCGTCGTATCAACCCACAGACGCTAACACAGCAAGAACAGGGCGTCGTATCAGCCCACATACGCTAACACAGCAAGAACAAGCCATCGTATCAACCCACAGACGCTAACACAGCAAGAACAGGGCGTCGTATCTTGGTCCCATTTGCTCTAGTGTACTTAGAGATTTGAGACCATTTCTGTTAAATATACGACATTTAATAAATAGTTGATAATATCCCAGTCTCGCTGTTGTCAAGTGAATAATGGAGAAAACAGCACTTGTATAGAAGGTCCGGTTCGTGTCATTCCCCCGGATAATAGACTGTGATATGATCCTGGAGCCCACCACACACCAACACACCATCAACCTAAGAATATATATTTAGTTTCCTGGGTAGTATACAATCACGCTATCTCGCCGGAGAGCGAAGTAGTAAACATACAGTAAGTGATGGGTGGTAAGAGTTCGTGTTTCTTCGGGAATGTTCGTTCGTGCACAAAGCACCGCTTTTGGCCTCGGTTTCGTTATCCTGTCGGAGTCGGAATGTGTTGACTGCGTTAGCACTGCAAATAATATTGGTACTAAGCCAACCTCAGTCAGCGCTTCTTATTTCAGTACTCACCGTGCCAATACCCACCTCCACGTGAGAGCCTAGGTCTGGCTTACTACAGGTAGTCGTCAACACCTACCTCCCCGTGAGAGCCTAGGTCTGGCTTACTACAGGTAGTCAATACCTACCTCCACGTGAGAGCCTAGGTCTGGCTTACTACAGGTAGTCGTCCCTCACCAAACACGTGTCTGTAGTCTACCCGAGTTAAAAGCGAGCGTTGGAAGAACCCAACTACAGGCAGGAAGGCACGCGTCCTGAGGAACACTAACACTAACACAGCTTCCAAAGCAACCAAAACACTCGCGGGACTATCGATCTCTCAGAGGGGGCAGGGGGAGGGAGAGGGGGGGGGACTAGAGATGAAACCGAGCAACACCTAACCTCGTCCCTCGTAGAGATGTCCAAAGCAGCCAGAGGTGAAGGAGAATGCCATCAGAAGGGGTCACCTGGGTGTTTAATTAGAACAGTCTACAAGACAATGTCAATCATGTGACTAACCATTCTCTCTTCAAACGGACGTTGGTGCAGTTTCTTAAAACCCACTCTCCATTTTGTTAAAATACTTATAAACCTGAAAACTAAAATAAGTAAGAGGAGGATTTGCTGAGGACCGAACAAAGAGTGAAGGGATACAAGGCAGAATGGTGTAAAGCCATAGCTATCCGCGCATCGTCTTACTACCCACTACTCGGGTATAAGAGAATGTCAATTGGACTCTCACTAATTACTAGTATAGCTTAGTACTCAATCCACCCTGTTTCAACACAACCTTAGTATACATTCCAGTTTCGCGTGGACAATGACTAACTACCACCTTCTTACTTTCATTATCATTAACTAAGTATATAGTAGGAGACCTGGCGGTCTAGGGGTAAGGTGTCAGACTTCTGTGTTGAGGGTCCGGGGTTCAATCCTCGGTCCCGGCACAGATCTATCTGATTACCAAACCCTTCCTTCACCTCTGACAAGACATCTTGTGAATGTGGGGAATGCCAGGCCTCCAGCGTGGTTCGGATCCCACGTTAAACTGTAGGTCCTCCATTTCATCTCACAATCACCTTACCATTACAACATTAGCGTAAGTGCATATAACTCGGACGGGTAGTAAGACGCGGTGCTAATAATAATAATAACCAAGTATGTTAGCTTGTTAACTACCCATGGTGAATTCTGATCTTGTCCCAAATTATTATTAATGCGCGCGACTCAGTCACGAGATTAATTATATTTGAGGCTAACTGTCTCAAGTATGATATAAAGGCACATAAATAGTAAAATATATTTCCTCCTCGCAGGACAAGTCCAAGTAAGGTTATTCAGGAACATCTGGTCAAGTGGGGCGGGCATTTGACCGGCTTACCCCTCCGTTTGTGTGTGTCGGGTGGTATTAGGAATCAACCACCAGAGACTAGAACGTGACGGCTCATTCAAGATGGATACACGTTGCTGAGGGAACTGTATGGCTACTATTGGAAACAGTGTTGTCACTCTCTCCTCAAATATAGGACAAGTTTGGCAACGCTGGTTAGTCGAGGTTGCCAGTAGCTCCTTTTTACCACAGCACACCACCTCCAGTCATAGCTGAGAGCGAAGAGATCTGGCAACAGTCAACTGAGAGAAAGAGGAGATAAATAATAATATTTAGCACCGCGTCTTACTACCCGTTCGGGTTATAAGATTTAAGTACTAATTACGCTAATGGATTAGGAATTGGGAAGGTTGAATTAGAGGAAGTGAACCCGCATTTGCGTGGGGAGAGAGTGGAAAACCATTTAGGGAAAACCACCCCTAGTTCACCCGACCGAGATTCGAACCTCGATCTCTCCGTCCTCAGCAGTCAAGCGGCTCAACACGACAAGCGCATTAGCCAACTACACCACCGAGGCGGGTTAAGAGAAGATAAAGATTTTCTCCTTAAAGACCTACAGTTTCTGCAGCGGTGATGTTGAGTGTAGGTGCAACAACCCAACCTAACCTAACCACCACTGTAACGAGTAAGACGGCTGCTTAGAGCACATGTGTGATACGATGGTTTTCCCTCTTGCACACATCAAGACACAACCTTACCACCCATTTGATTGCTGTCACGATACCTCACAGTCTTCAGCCCACGCTCAGATCGAGAAGAAACACGCCCGATGGCGATCACTGCCCTCGATGTTGCTAAGAGCCGCGCACAAGAAACTACTAGTATTTATTTCACAGTTTAGAGCTAGGATTCCACCAACAAGGTAATGGAAGAATGTAAACTAAGGATACTAGAACAAGGACTTGCAATTCCTTTAAACTATCCTAACCATCCCTATCCCACATATTATTATTATCACCGCGTCTTACTACCCGTTCGGGTTATACGCACTTACGCTAATGTGTAATGGTAGGGTGATTGCGAGATGAAATGGAGGACCTACAGTTTAACGTGGGATCCGAACCACGGCGGAGGCCTGGCATTCCCCACATTCACAAGATGTCTTGTCAGAGGTGAAGGAAGGGTTTGGTAACCAGATAAATCTGTGCCGGGACCGAGGATTGAACACCGGCCGCCCAGCACAGAAGTCCAACACCTTACCCATAAACTGCCAGTTCACCTATTAATTCTTTAGTTTTTAATTTAACGTGTTATTAAATTACATTTAAATAAAAAAAATGCATTTGAGAATAAGTAATTAAAAGAGAAGCCATACCCGCTAGTTTTATCTTTGATGGCTAAATGTTGTACTCCGAACCAATCAGTGAAATTAAAGAAGTAATTTGTCTGGTGTATGCTTGGTGGAGTTTGTTATGTCACATCAAAGAAACCTTCCCATTGCTCTGTATCTTGTGAAGATAGACAGACAGTCAACAGCTGTGGTTGTGAGTTTCTATGATGCCACAGACATTTCATGGTGCAAGCAGGTGTAAACAATGTTCAAACGGGAATATCAGGGAACAATTCAGGACCCTGTACTTTGCCTCTAGATTACCACCAATGTTTGGAGAATAGATAACAAGCAATGGCACTTATTTTACTAGGCCTCAGCCATGTTTCAGCACAACTTTGTCTGAATGAGAAGATAAAGCAGGCAACTTTGAGTCCTTTATTCCTGGTGAGACACAACTAGGTAGAGAGGGTTGCGTCGATTCTGGAGCAGATATTGGTAATAAGCATTATAATTAGCAAAAATCAAGAGTTAAGTTGTTCAAAGTTTTGTAATGCATGCATATTGATTAGTTTCCATTTGTAAAGTGCGTGTATGATTTAAGAGATTGTGAAAGGTCCCTAACAATATTGCTTTTATAGCTATGATATGTTTATTTGAAAGAGTAGAGTAATTTTCCCACATAAAATAATTCAAAGCCTACAGTGAAATTTAATAAAGAGCGCGACTCGCTGAGCCGCCCGATGAATGGAGGAATATTGGGTGGGACAGGCCCGCAATGCAGCGAGGGCGCTATCTTCTCTCTAGCGACATGACCCGACATGACATGGCGTATCCTCGCTAATTAATTACCTCTGCGCCCAACACGTAGCCAATCCCCTCCCGGGGGACACCAGAGAGAACAAGCCTCCTTTTGTTAAAGAAGGTTCGTTCGTTTCAACAAGCTATGACGTATATGACAAACCCAATTAAAAATAAAGATAAGAAAGTTTTGGAAAAGTCTCTGGGAAGAATTCTATAACTGCTGCCTAGAAACTGAAAATATATTTAGGCCATGTCAAATTAGAAATGATCTGCGCGGAACCGGCCTTGGCAGACGGAGGGAGCCCTGGGGAAACTTAGTTGGGTCCCCAGTTGTCTCTCACCCCCCTCCAACCCTTAAAATATACTAAAAAAAACTCAATTTAAAAGAATGTGCTCACAGTAGTTTGCGGCTATACACACATCCACAGCCGTGTACGGTTCGGAAAATGGTCTCAAAGGTAAACAGAACTACACATAATAATTATTAATGCTAAAAGTAGTTTTTTTTATACATACAAGGGTAGAATAATTATTAATGCTAAAAGTAGTTTTTTTATACATACAAGGGTAGATTTCTCCCCAACCCTTCACTTGATTTTCTTCCCCAATGGACTTAGTATGTACAAAGGTACAAAGAACAATTGTGCCCTGTTTATAGGACCTAGTGACTGAATTAGAGAAAAATTAAAGAGGAATACTGACTACTCACAACAAACTTGCACTGGGTACGGAGTAACGAGGCCTACAATTCTGACATTATCATCTATTTAGGAGTCGGTTACGCTGTCTGGCTCCGGACCATAGCAGACTGGTATCTCGGGGCCATCAGTACTACTCCAACTAGAGGGTGACGGCCAAGCCGAGGGTCCAGAGTTCGAGTTATGTCAGTCGTACTATCAGTTTGTTTTTATTATTTTTAACTTTCATCATAACGTACCAATATAATAGTTCAGCCAAATTTTGAAGAGGTTTTCTAAGAAGTGTTTGTGGGTCTTTCTTGCCCCCAGAACAGGACTAGCCCAACTGTCCCATAACTCGCAGGGACAGGTCCACGCAGACAGGGCTGGAAGGGGGGCGGAGGGAAAGGGGGTCGTCACTTTTATAACCTAAACGTTAGAGAATGTTACTTAAATCTTCAAAAAATACGAACAAAACAAAGAATGTCAGCTAAATATAATATTGGTTTACAATTACGCAAACCAAGACATGTGTCGTTAATGCCGACAAATATTAAGTTTTATTTTTGTGTGCACCGCGTAGACTCGCCGCAAACATGACTAATGGATTAGGGATAAGATAGGTAACATTTTAGACCGGGAATATACCAGCATTTTCTTGGAATTCAAGCGGACAAAACATTTGGTGAAAAATATCCGATGTTCACGAGTTTTAGCGAGTGGCTGGTCGATTTTACAAGCAACGGATGGAAGTGATAAACGCTTGGCCGGAGGACAGGACAAACACACGCGCGTTTTACGAGAGTTCTGGTTCAAATCCCTCGTCCAGGAGAATGAAACGGCACACACTTCCTTTTGGCAGGATAACAACGCGAGTCCTGTAAACTGTCAGTTACCAGACATCGCAAGAGGACCGCTGAGAATACCCGGGGCCGGCCTTCCCCGCTATAGTCTGTCCACTGGCATAGTGCAGCATTAATATACACTTTATATAGTCCGTCCACTGGCATAGTGCAGCATTAATATACACTTTATATAGTCCGTCCACTGGCATAGTGCGGCATTAATATACACTTGATATAGTCCGTCCACTGGCATAGTGCGGCATTAATATACACTTGATATAGTCCGTCCACTGGCATAGTGCGGCATTAATATAC
>CABFOW010003844.1:51920-66330 GCA_902141385.1 Timema californicum
CACACACACACACACACACACACACACACACACACACACACACACACACACACACACACACACACACACACACACCTGTGCTACTGTTGCTAGCAACCTTCGCACATCAATCATCTGGCGAGTCACACTTAATACCATTAACCAGTGAGCATGTCAGATCAACTATTACTCATCAAGACAACTTTTTGATAAATAGGCAAGTAACATTAATTAATATAATTTATGTTTACCTAGTCGCTTCAATTAGCTAATTATACCCAAAACATTTAATTGTGCTAGTAGAGTTATCACAAATAAATTTGAAATATATCACTTAGTGTATACCTTTAATAAAGTATTTGAAAAATGGGTTTTGAGCTCCAGACCTTTAGCTCCGGGAACTAGTGATCGTGTATTATTAATGAGGAATGTTGAATTTACAGGAAATGTACCCCCATTTGCACGGCGGAAGAGTGGAAAACTATTCAGGAAAAAACCCACTCTCGGTACACTCAACCGTGATTCAAACCATTATCTCCCTGTCGTCAGCAGTTTAGTCTATTGTGAGAGTGACACCTTAGACCGCATGGCCACTGAATCAGGTGTGAAAAAAAAATCAAATCCTTGTTCTAGGACACCAACGTGCTTAAATTACATTTTGTTGTTAGTTTAAAAAGATATCAGGAGCTGGTAATCTTTATGGACACAAAGTCTGGTCTCTGAACTACATGTATTTTATTTGATTTGGTCCAAAATGTATTAGTGTTGTATTAACTCACGTCCTCTTCCGCCATACCTCGGGTCAAACCACTCACCACAACTTACGGCATAGAATTACAGCCTCATTCATAATACATGGAATATGGTGCGCTGTAACCCATTAGAATGAAAAGGAGTAGGATTATCCTTCAAATCCATATGGGGAGTTATAGATCCATATAATCTATGTCCCCACTCCGTAATATCTTTGATCTGTTTACACTATAATGCTAACCAGGTTAACCAATTCATGAAACTAAAAGGAACTTCTCTGTTTTCTGAGAACATTAAGGTAATTAGTGCAAGTTTTCCCCTGTTTGAAGAGCGACCAGGGTGGGGGATGTGTGCCTGAAGTGACCCAGGGGGGGAAGTCGCCAACACGAGATGTACACAACATAAAATTCCTCATAAAGCAAATTAAAGGTCTCTAAAGCATCATACGAGTTACAGCTCAATAGCTGCGAGCTTCGATACCAGAGAAAGAGGTTTATAAAATTACCCCAATGTAAGTTGTGTTAAGTATTATTGAGCAACATAGAGAAAGTTCAAACTCTGAAATTAATAATTTTATATTCTACATTTATGTGGAGGAAACATTACATGTCTATTCCTATTATTTTCTATACTATCCACTATTTCGGTTGTGCCTGAAAGCGTCCCAGGAGACAAAGCCCTCGAAAAGCTTATCAAGCCGAGCATCCAATTTAATCAACTCGTAGAATGTGCGCGGGGTAATTGAATTACATTATGTGAGGGTACAGAGCCCAGAACCTAAATAATGGGCCCATGAACACAAACTACCTCCAATCCTGCCCGTCTGACAGAGAATGGAGTGGAGGGAATCCACCCTCTCTGTCTACATAGTATATTATGCTATCTGTGCTCGACTATATGATGTTTCTGATATGCACGATTATCCACACTCAAAGTGTCGGGTTTATGGATTATCCGCGCATGATTTTTGAATTTCAACAATATGTTAAAGCAGAATATAAGTTCACAAAACCGATGTAGGAAATATAACATACAAGCAGCTCTGTATTTTCATGCGTGGCAAATGTTCATATGCAAACATTAAAGAAAGAATTGTATATTCAATGATCTGTGCAATCTACGTTATCATCGAGCCAGATAATTGGGAGTTTACGGTTAGTCCCATCAACCTCTTGATATATACCAAGGGTTTAAAATATCAATTCAATTCTAGTTGGGGCAAAATATAACATTAAGCTACCAGCAGCCGTTCGGGTGTTGATGGGGGAGATTAAAACATGTCCAAAATATGTGTAAAACTATATATATATATATATATATATAGCCCTCCTTCCCCCAAACCCTGCAGACGGAATATATACATTTACAAAAAATAAATCTGCGTTCAAAGAAAAATTATTTTACCATACCGGGTTACTTTAACAGAAACAGAGGAGGTCCAGCCTAAACTGGTTTGAAAGTTATCCAACTTTTATTAGTTTATCGGTGACCTGGCGGTCTAGGGGTAAGGTGTCAGACTTCTNNGGGGTTCAATCCTCGGTCCCGGCACAGATTTATCTGATTACCAAACCCTTCCTTCACCTCTGACAAGACATCTTGTGAATGTGGGGAATGCCAAGCCTCCACCGTGGTTCGGATTCCACGTTAAACTGTAGGTCCTTCATTTCATCTCCCAATCACCCTACCATTACACATTAGTATAAGTGTGTACAACCCGAGCGGGTAGTAAGACGCGGTGCTAATAATAATAATAATAATAATATTAGTTTATCAGCTGGAATGATTATAAAATTTGCAATCCCTATTTTGAAAACAGCAATATGTCAAAAAGCATTACCCATTTATCTATATTAATAAAATTAAGAGTTTGCATGAGCATTGTGCGATATCTACCGCACAGCAAGGTCTTGAATAGCCCATGTGCAACTCAAAGTTGGAATTTTATTATTATTAATAATATTAATATCAACGCGTCTTACTACCCGTTCTGGTTATACGCACTCACGCTAATGTGTAATGGTAGGGTGATTGTGAGATGAAATGGAGGACCTACAGTTTAACGTGGAATCCGAACCACGGTGGAGGCCTGGCATTCCCCACATTAACAAGATGTCTTGTCAGAGGTGAAGGAAGGGTTTGGTAATCAGATAAATCTGTGCCGGGACCGAGGATTGAACCCCACTCATTGGAATTTTAAAATATTTATCAGATTTAAAAAAACAACAACTGAAAACCTTCCATATACTTCAGTTGGTTGCAGAATAATATAAATATATTTATGTGCCTCTTAACCGCAAGCATGAAATGTAGTCACATTTGTATGTAGAGAGAGTGGGATTCAAACCAACCCGTCGCCCGACACTGGTTGCATTCTATTCAGTTAGCAGTTGCTTGGGAGGACTCGCCAATTCTCCACCACAAATCAAACCACCGAGTGAATCCTGGACTCAGTCTTGTTTATTTTAGTTTCAAGCGGGAGGAGATTAAATATTCAAATAAAACACTCGATAATAATACCTTTTAATCAAATAAATGTTGAACTATTATTTAGTCACAGCATTAAAAAAAAAGGTGTAATTTAAAATTCCTACATCCCAAATACAAAATAACAAATATAGATCTGCGACATCCATCTAAAGTCACAAATATGTGACTTTTCCGCAGCAGCGGCAGTGACTATGGACAAACATGTGTAACTACTGATGGTCCACTGGGGGCCGCCCATAATCTGATAAGTTCTCCCTTCCATTATTTTTCTTCACTAAGGTTGGCCTTCACCTGGATTAATAAATAAATAATTCTTGTGTTGAATATACCGACATATTACCAGTACTTTAGCTCCGAGAATGAGTGGATTATGACAAACTTACGATAGCCAACTATCTTGGTAGTCGGTAGGGAGCAACTAAAGTGGGATTAAGGGGAGTGTAATGCTGCCTCCCTATTGGCAGAGCGGTCTTGTATCCCCACCAACCTGACATCAATCATCCTCACCAATTGAGCACATGACAGGCCAGTAACGCAATTCCCAATAGTAGGTCAGGAGTCTTTACAACTCTCAAAATACAGTGAAGGGTTACCATTTGCAAAGCCTTTTAAGCCTAGATTATTAACACCTGGGACTTCCTGACTATAGTAATAATAATAATAATAATATTTAGCACCGCGTCTTACTACCCGTTCGGGTTATACGCTTTTAAGTACTAATTACTCTAATGGATTAGGAATTGGGAAGGTTGAATTAAAGGAAGTGAACCAGCATTTGCGTGGAGGAAGAGTGGCAAACCATTTAGGAAAAACCACCCCCAGTTCACCCGACCGAGATTCGAACCTCGATCTCCCCGTCCTCAGCAGTTGAGCTCAACACGACAAGCGCACTAGCAAACTACGCCACCGAGGCGGGTCTGACTATAGTGAACTCCTAAAGGGGGTCATGTTGTCTAGGACATCTCCAGCTTCGAATCCTGGAAGGGTGCACTGGGATTTAAACATTTCTAAATATCAGTGTGTGTCGGGGGCACCTTTCTCCTAACAGCCTCGAGTCATCGCACCCGACTACCTGCTCAGGTTATTCACATCTAATATAGTTACTCTAACAGTGTAGGGATGAGGCAATCTGCATGGAAGGAGGGTGGGAAAACAAGGAACAGAGAAAAAATAAACTACATCTCAGGATGATAACATATATTGAACAGGTATACCAATAACTCATTTTAAAACTATTATTTAAAAAAATGAAACCAATCTAAAAAAAACCCCTAGTATTCTATAAATGTTCACTGACCATTAGTATTTCCTATAAAATATATCATATCAAAATGTTTTATTAGAAAAAATAAATACATTTCTTATAGCTTATGCACTTGTTAAAATTGTGCAATATGTTTTGGTTTAGAATGACCTTAGTAAGAATATTTTAGACATACTATTTCAAGAGTTGTAATTATTTTCATAAACTTTCAATTTATAATGTGGACCCACTTAGGTGGCGTAGTTGGCTAACCTGCTAGATTCATGCGTTGGCAGGTTTGAATCGTGCTCGGGTGAATTGGGAAGGTGGGGTTTCTTAAATGGTTTTCCCCTCTCCCTCCACGCAAATGCGGGTTTACTTCCTCTATATTCAACCTTTCCAGCTCCTAGCTATTAGTGTAACCACAGGCCAGAACATGTTTGATTGTTTTCTGATCCTTCTTCATTGCTGATGGTGTATTCTCCTGGTTCCTTACTTACTGCTTCTTTGCGTAAACATTATCCTCTGAGGCTCAATTTACTGAGCAAACAAGTTCTTCCACTTGACTGGATGGATCTAAAGAGAGCCCAGTGGAAACACTTCCTTGGAACAAAGTGATGGCAAATAAACTAAACAATCAAGGGCGTCATTTTCGCAATAAACGAGGATAACCAACGTTTGATCCCAGTCAGGCGTACTTAAGGCGGGTTTCCCACTTTCCTTTCATGTAAATACCGGTACACTTTCTGTAAATTCAACCTTCCTAATCCCCGACAAATTAGAGTGAATAATTAGTATACAGGCTTGTAAATCAGATGGTTAGTAAAAAAAACTTGAGATGCTATACATTTTGAATGCCGTAGAAATTCTACACTTAAGGACAATAAATTGTATTTTACTATAAGAGAAGTTGAACCAGAGAAATCCCGTTCCCTCAAACAATCTCATGTCAGCTACTCTTGTGGTCAACAGACGTATTGCTCTAATAACGTGTCTGAAACAACAAACTAACGAAGAACAAGCCCTGAAAACATCAACGGAATTAACATTCATACCTTTACAGTTTATATAGCCGAGCTCTATTTCGTCTTTAAAATTAATCATAATAACAATTCAAACACAGTTATGAGGCTGATCATTTTATTCACCTCAAAGCTGTGTAAACTTTTTAAAATATTCGAGTAACTTCTGAGATTTGGGATCAAATTAAGAAACAAAATATAATCATCGATGTATTACAAATATCCTTTTGTGGTTCATACCAAGGGAGTTCTCTAATAGAGACAGACTGTTCGACGGGGACAAATGTGCGAGAGTGAGAGAGAGAGAACTGTCGCTCCTGCAGTAGACCAGACCGCCAATGACGCGGAGACTATCAAGGGTTGTATCTTGGTCGCCACATAGTCCTACGCACTACTCCTGCAGTAGACCAGACCGCCAATGACGCGGAGACGATCAAGGGTTGTATCTTGGTCGGTGTACTGATACGCTTCCTGTAACTATAACCTTCCTAATCCCTAAAACCACAACTGGGTAGTAAGACGTGTTGCCAAACACAAGTTCAGTGCTCTAAGCCACCAATGGAGCGGTTAACTTCTAACAACCCGTGATTAATCCCACAGAGACAAAACATTGGAGAATGGAGAGGTTATTACTCTATAAGCAGGAGCGCCAATGAATGGTTTGTGATCAAAACTTTACCCAATTAGATTTATTGCCATCAACCACGACGGACATTAGCGTGATCGTGATTCACTCCACCGTGGTTCGGATTCCATGTTAAACTGTAGGTCCTCCATTTCATCTCACAATCACCCTACCATTACACATCAGCGTAGGTGCGTATAACCCGAACGGGTAGTAAGACGCGGTGATGATGATAATAATAATAATAATAATACTAGATGATTGTTTTTTAATCTCATATTTTGTCAGTACCCGACTCACTTCGGCGGGGGGAGTTTTAGTGAACTTTGGACATAATGAATATTATATTGACATATGTGCAGTTTTCACAACCCTCTTTTCCTCCCCCCGCCTTACTACCCGCCCAGACTATGCACATTTTAATCAAGCTAACGATGTAGGGACGAGAAGGCAGAATTTAAAGGTACTATACCTGCATTTACACGGAAGAATGAGAAATTATTTAAAATGAAACACCCTTTTTACCTGGCTAGGACAAAACTCTTTATCATCGCCGACTCAGACTAGATGAGCCTGACATTTGGTTTGCGAGGCCATCAGTGCTGGTGGTACCCTCCCTCCCCTTTCAAGCCAGTCTTATCATCTATTCATAGTCCCAGTTTTTAGAGAAAGGGCCCGTTACAACTCCAGTTAACTATTTATAATATCTATCACGAGTGACCGCTGCACATGGATATGTAAGTATATATAATAACATTTCCACACTAGGCCTACTTGCTGACTGTCAATCACGTGTGAATTAAAGATATACTGAATATAAAGGTTGAAAAATAAGGAACATGGTGTCTACTAAACTTGACCAATGAAATCCCCGACCTTTCCCCTGATCATTTCCTAAAATTCCCGACTAAAAAGTATGTCACATCCTTCTAACTCGCCGCCCCCCTCCCTCCACCCTCGTTTTTCTATTAATCTTTTTTTAATAATAATAATAAGTTTTAAAATTTGAATTAAAATTGTTTACTAGGAATTAAAAATATATTACACAGCTACAAACAAAAAAATGACATAATTTACTGATTATTGTATTTCATATTTTGAGTAAAATATCATTTTCCAGGATATTTGTTGTGATTTACCAAATTCCCGACTTATTCCAGGTTTTCCCGATCCCTTCAAATTCCCGGCTAATTCCCAATTTACCTGATTTTCCCGGATGGTAGACACCCTGAGGAATATGAAAAATGAACATAATGGCAGTATGTAACAGATAAAGTTTGTTTATAGTAGTGTCGGGCAATCTCTCTCTCTCTCTGGTTGGCACCGCGCCAGGAAACAACCAACCCCTTGCCTTGTGGACCAATCAAGACAAAAACCAATACCGTGGACTGGTCCACCCCACTTGAAAACAGGAACAGTTCCCATATGTTGGCCAGAGGAATACTCCGGTACTGTAGGTCACAGGAGTCCGACACCTTACCCCTAGATCGGCAGGTCTTCACAATAGATATTGACATGACCGGGAAGAGAGATTTAAGGAGATTGCAGGATTTCTGAGAGGCATCCACAATGTAACAAGATGAGAACCTTTCCCGTAAAATTAATAGGGCACACAACATTCTACATTCTGTACACAAGGAAAATACACATATTTTGTGTTTAGATGAAAGAAACACTTTGACATGTGTTGATTAAACTTTGGCTTCACATTTGTGGTTACATTTTGATGGGCTTTCTATAATTCTTTGTCTAAATGAAAACCGGCTCGAGACTATAGAGAAAAGCTCTTGACAAATGTTATTGTTACATCCAAACTTTACTTGTGACACAATAACTATTTTTTTTAGCATTGTGTATTACTACGCGCTTGGGTTGTAGGCTTAAATACTAATTACGCTAGTGGATGAAGAAACGGGAAGGTTGAATTTAGAGGAAGTGAGCCCATATTTGCATGGAGGAAGAGTGGAAAACCATATAGGACCCCCCTCCCCCCCCAGTTCACCTGACCATGATTCGAACCTCAATCGCAAAACACAAAATACAAGTTGTGTTTACATTCAAGGGAATGGATTAGATCTAATTTTTTATTGTTTCCAAATTGATATTTTATTTTTATGACTTAATAATTTAAAATACATCCACACATTTAGAATCTTCGGACCGTCGGATAGCTAATCGGCACCGGCCCAACTATATTGTTGTGTATGTTCGTAGCAAAGTTCTGTAACTTAGCACGATTTGTGGGGGATAAAGTGAACATAACTGTCCACTCACTAAAACTGATGAGCGCGTTAGTACTATCAGTACATAGAAGTTCAAGCTAACATATTGCACTAACCCTCAAACCCTGACATGTTTAACACGAGTTGGCGGCTGTGCAGGGCACTTTACACCCGTCAGCTTTCACTGAGCTACTGACACCTTTATGAACGAAATGATTTCTTTTGTTTTGTTTTAATCGGAGCCAATTTAAACACTTTCTTTAAATATAATCAACCCGCCATATTTTAACAAAGTGGGGAAATTTCTTACTACAGCAGAACCACGGTAAACATTTAACTTTCCTTACCGATGATTCTAAGGGTTTTGATTTAAATTAAAGATCACAGATTAACACTTTCATTCTGGTTAGCATTTAAAGAATGAGTATTAATCATGAAAGTTTAGTTGTAGCGACAGGACTTGTCGCTGATAGAGCAAGAATGTTTCTCCAATGGCCGCCCCGAAGGCTTTTTGTCCCCTCTCTACTGTACACAATTTTCCTTGCTAAAAGGTAATCGGCCAAGGTCGCTTTAACTGACCTGCAACTTGAGTCAGGATTAAAGAAAAGTGCCCTGTTTGCAACTGCTATTTTATTATGTAAGAATCATAAATACAGAAACACCCAATGTGTTGCTACAGTAGCCCCATGGCTTCTTCGGTGCTGACTGACAGCTGCTAAACACATGTTATTGCAGAGATCATATGGTTCGGATCAGGGATACGTAATTTGTTCTGGTAACTTTTCAAAGCTGTCAGTCAGCACCAAAGAAGCCATGGGGCTACTGTACTCAAGTTCGGGGAAGTGAGAGCAAGTGATGTTCAAGTGTGTCCGTCCTTCATTACAAGTGTAGGGAGGGAGAGTTGTTATTTGTCTGATTTGTAATAAATAAAACTATACAATAGGAAAATGGTAGTGTTTTCACTTTAATTCGTGCTCTACTATTTTTCTACTGTTCTATCATTTTATTGATTACAAATTGTTTTTGCTCAATGCACTTTATTTCATACATAATATTTGTGTTAGTGATAAGAGCAGTCATCATAGAGTAGATCATCAAGTGCATGTGCGCCAAAATTGACGCGCGATGGGATAGTTTCATTGTTGTGTATATGGCGGTACACACCTAAAAGTAAACTTCTTTTACTTTGAAACAGTGAAAATTTGGGCAGTATCGCCAAAATATAGTAATAGTTTTGTTTTCGTTTCACTTTGTGGTGTTCAACAAAGAAATTCTTATAATTCTTATATTAAAAGAAATTAAGTTTGGCCGCTTCTTGTTGTGTTTTGACTAACGACCACTAATGGGCCGTTAAGGGAATTTAAACTGGTAATATCTTGTTGTGAATTCAATCTGTCCTTTCTTTAAGTTTTGTAATTCCAAGCCGAGCACAGATTAGCTTGAGCACAGATTAGCTTCTCGTAAAGATTGTATTCCGACATGTTGATTGACAAATCATTGTAATCTGGAGATCTTTCGTGACAAGTTAGCATCAACATTTGTCAATACTATTAAACAAACAATAGTTTATTGTGCGTCCAAATAATTACAAATGTGATACATGTGCACTTTAGTCCACACAACGTTACACACATTTAACAGAAGGAACATCAAATGAGACAATAACGGTTTCAAATTTTAGAAAATAAAAACAAGTGAACTTAAGCCAATGATACTACTTTCAATATGTATTGTATAATATTTGGAAGAAGGTACAGGAAAGGTGGATAGAAACATATAAAAGGGGGACAAACACAGCTCACACTTTACACTGCTGCCAATGGATAAAGAGGTAATGGCTGCCTCTTAAAGAAAATTGATCGTCACCGCCCAATCCCCCGACCTAGGTTTCATTCTATCGGAACTCATCAGGGAGGAATGTGAAACGTGCGTGTATTGTTAAATAATTCTTGATAAGGCTCAATCAATATAAAATATTTTATCAGTTTAAAATTACGGGTTTGTACACAAAATTAGCGTTCTATTTAGTTTTTGAAACCACTAAATTATTAAATAAACCAGTCTCACTATTGATATTTAGATTGTGTTTATGGCAGATTTTTCGACTGAAATGACAATGTGTGACGATTATGTGGTGACATACAGTACCTTTGTAATCAAAATTCTACAAGGTTGCACTGTTTTGAGTATTCGGAAGAAGGTACAGGAAAGGTGGATATTCATTAGTATTTAAATAAAGCGTTTCATTAATTTAAATTTACTGTACCCAACCAAAACCACTTTAACTATGAGTTAGGATTTGTAAAAATGATATTTTATAGCTTGAACCAAATTTGTAAGGATATACAAAGAAAAAGGAAGAAGGTATTTATATTTTATTGTATGATGGACATTTCCTCCTTTCTCCATTTTTCATAGAAAAATTCAAACAAAAATTGGTTTTGAATGCGCATCAACTTTTTTCTACTATATACATGTGGTTAATTTTTTTTAAAGTCGCACAATACATGTAATATTAAGGGTACTGTTGGAATTCTAATGAAACACACAATTAAGACTTAAGTTGACTGAACTTTCCCTTAAGATAAAGGTTTAGGGAAACCAACACACACTTTGATGTTCCTTTTTCGAGTGAGAATGTCGAACTCACCTGTCGAAGATACGGGCCTCCTTAAGGACGTTTCCAAGGTTGATATAAGCATCCAGAAAGTTCGGGTCCAAAGCCACAGCCTTCTCAAAGTGATGTATAGCGAGCCAGATTTCTCCTTGCGCATTGAAAACGCAACCCAGGTTGCTCCAAGCCACGGCAAAGTCTGGCCGTGTCTCGATGGCTTTCAAGTAGCATGCCTACAAGGGGAGGGGGTGAGGGTGGGAGGGGGGCAGAACAGAGCGATAATGAATCTCATCCAGTGCACGGCAATCACAACAGAGTAAAGAAACGCGCAGCGCAATCATTGGGGCCTCTTTTTGTTCACGCAGCGCAGCGCCATTTTCATGTTTTTCCGTATGATTACCGTTAGCCACACCAGTGATGGTGTGAGACATGTGGTAATGAAAAGGAAATACAGAGAAAACACCAGAGAGTGCGCGCCTGGTTCCTAGCGTGCAACAGTTGAAGTATCCAAACATTAACTAAATAGTAAAGTATGGTTTAAAAGAAATTGATGCGATCCATTCTATGTTATAATTAAATATAAATAATTCATTTCTTAAGAGAATAAGATAAATAGTAACCAATTAGATCCAAATTACTTAATAAAAGTTTTGTCATTTAAGATACTTCAACCGTATTCTAACCACAGATTGGTTAATTTTCACTGCACACATACAGGTCTGAAGATTAACCAATCTGTAACAGAAAGCTTCGCAAAAGCGCACAGCAAAATGTAACTGCCCAAATTGTTTACCGCTATAATTTAGTAATTTATGTATAAATTATCGACGGAGAGCCAAGTTAAATTCAGGTGAGAAGAAATGAAACCCTTAAGAAGCAGTTTACAACGTGAGCAGCCAGCAAGCCCGGCAATAGCCAAGGGAGGGAGGCCGCAGCGCCCGCGCTAAGGGTGCCGGGGACTTGCGAGTCTACGCAAACAATGGGGGCGCATCGCAAATGCGTACGGGGGTCTAAGAGGTAATAAAAATATAAATAAACACTTTTTAAGTGTTTTGTAATATTCACTCGATAACCTAAAACACACAAAAATTAAGGAAACATTGTTTTGTATAAAAGCCAGTCTCCGTTCAAAATTATCTATTTACTGAAAAAAGTAAAAAATGAAGATTGAATACTGAGAGACAGACATTAATAAACGTAAATGTGTGTATAGATACAATAACTAGATTGACAATTGACTGTAAGAGAGTAAATTTGTGATGTTAAGTGTTTGTGTGAAGTGTTTAGGAGACTGGCCTTATCAAACTACTTTACCTGGTCGGAGAACCAAGCCTACACATACTGAATCATCATCACATCATGATGTCGCTAGCGCCCAGACGATTGTCACGCACGTTCACGCACGCTCACGCACCACCATCTAACAGAGCCAATCCCAGAGGGGGGTGGGAGAGAGAATAACAAGCATTTTAATCAACTTCCGAAAATTTCACACCCACATCTCATCGCTACTGCTGAAAAAACAGCTCAACACAACTTTTTTTTTTTTTACGAATGAATCTTTAAGTCTTTTGGCAAACGAAAAAAATCATTTTGAGGTAAAAGAATGGATATCTGAGCTAGGCCGAAGTAAAATAAACCCACTCAAAAGCACTAATATTTAAATTTTGTAGAACATTACAATTTTTTTTTAAGTTCAATGTAATGAGATATTAACATCAAAGGTGACCTGTCGGTCTAGAGGTAAGTTGTCAGACTTCTGTGCTGGCGGCCGGGGTTCAATCCTCGGTCCCGGCACAGATCTATCTGATTACCAAACCCTTCCTTCACCTCTGACAAGAAATCTTGTGAATGTGGGGAATGCCAGGCCTCCACCGTGGTTCGGATTCCACGTTAAACTGTAGGTCCTCCATTTCATCTCACAATCACCCTACCATTACACATTAGCGTAAGTGCGTATAACCCGAACGGGTAGTAAGACGCGGTAGTAATGATAATAATAATAATATTAACATCAAAGCCTTTGTTATCAAGTTATATTTAGTTCGGCGCTTAGCTCTGATAAACATAACTCGACAGATAAATGTTTTCAATGGATAACGTACATTTTAATGTTGATGTAAGCTCAATATGCGATATTATTTTGTAAGTGGTACAAATATACAGAAACAACATGTCGGAGCATGTTTACGAGACATTAGTATTTAAAATAATTATTTAGGAGAAATTATCAAATTTATCTCAAAAAAGATCAAAATTATCAACAAGAGATGACCATAGTGAAGAAAGAAATCATAAAATGATCAATAAATTCCACCAACACGAAACTCTTTCCTTTTGGAAAATAAAAAAGTTTATTGTTGAAATAAAACTAGGTTTTTAATTTAAAGTGTGGATTAATGAGATTTTAAAAAAAAATCCCTCTGACAAGATAATTTAATAATGTAAAAATATATATATTCATTTATCGTGGAAGCCAAAAACTGCCCTTAACGGCTGACGTTGAAACATTTTCCTTAAATACTGAATTAGAGGAAAGAAGAATTCGCGCTAGCAGTTACCATTCTCTAAACGGCCCCCACCCAACTGTGAGTATCCACGTGTGACTACCGAGTATGTGTGACTTGGCAAAAACTATCACAACAAACTGGATTTTAAATTAATGAAGTTATTTCAAAGAACACCCATATTTAAATTAGGTTTTCAACACATATGGAAGTTGACACAAACCTAAGTCATCGGGTTTTGCATTTAAAATAAAGTTGTATCCAAATTAATTTCATAAAGCGAATCCTGTTATTAAATGTCTGGGTAGACTTTCCGATAAAAAATATCGGTTACATCAACAAAATGGCGGAAAAACGTTTGTTCTCAATACGATAGCACGCACAATAATTTAAACCACTGATAGGTCAAACGATAAAACAAAATATATGTACATAAATAAAAAATGGTTTAACTTATTGAACCAAAGAGAAAAGTTGGCGTTGCCTTGTAGAGAATGGTATTGCTAAGATTACGCTACGCCGCGCAGAGCAGTCTCAGGGAGTTGTCGCGCAGCGCGTCAATTCCCCGAGACTTGGTTTAAAATCGCAAGCGCAACCCAGCATTGCAACATGTGCATCGCAATGCTCAGGTTTAACAGAACAAAGCAATGTCCCAGATATTTACCCAGAGGGTGTCGGCCCATTTACTTTACTTCCGTGCACAACACATCATCCGACACAATTTTAGTTAATGACTTAAAACATTTTTCTAATAAAGTTAATCCAAAATTTGGCCTTTTCATACAAGAGAAAATGTGTTTTTGGTGTGCACTTGCATGATTTAAAGTAAAAGAGCTTTATTTAAAAAGTTAAAAACCAATTTATTGGGTGAATGAGCTGAGGACTTTCTAAAAAAAAAATACCTGTAAATAAAGTTATGGGCATTTTCAAGTATGTCAATATTTGCAATCATGACTGC
>CABFOW010003845.1:0-38775 GCA_902141385.1 Timema californicum
GAGACACTTAGCGCTACTTGTTATGGTTCAGCAATAGACCACTGAGAGCGCCTTCTATATTAAACTGTCTTTTCTATGCCCACGACTATGTATGTGCTCGTAAATGACCCCTATGACCAGGTGCCTGTAACGCGGTGGCAACTCGAACTAGGAGTTCGTGTAAGCTCGGGTGCAGCCGTCAGCCGGCGGCGTCGATAAAACCGGTGCACTTGGAGCGACTCGAGCCAACGAATTACTTAGAAGGCACAACTTAACGAGCCCATCAACACCAATAGCGCAAAATTACGACTGGTCAACAAACACGCGCATGCGCCAATATTTGTTCACTTTAGATAGTTCGACCAGGCAATCTCCCACTAACTAGTGCCCGACAAATAGAAAGATAAACAAACCAGATTATTTAGAGCGAAATAATTAGTACATATCCACGAAGAAAGCTTTATATTGTTTATTCCCCTCACATTGGTGTATGTGCGCAGATTAGATCTAAGGTGCATCTATTCTGGTCAACGGTGACCTGGCGGTCTAGGGGTAAGGTGTCAGACTTGTGTGTTGGAGGTCCGGGGTTCAATTCTCAATCCCGGCACAAATTTATCTGATTGCCAAACCCTTCCTTCACCTCTGACAAGATGTGTATTAATCACAACTTGAGAATGTGTGGAATGCCAGGCCTCCACCGTGGTTCGGATTCCACGTTAAACTGTAGGTCCTTTATTTCATCTCACAATCACCCTACCATCACACATTAGATATTGTGCGTATAACCCGAACGGGTAGTAAGACGCGGCGCTAATAATAATAATAATAATAATAATAATAATAATAATAATATAATTTAACATGTAAACCAGTCCTTGTTTGACTACTCCACGTAGTGAACAGTTAGATTTAATCAAATTATGTGATATGAGACGTCAATGTCTACAAGAATAGTCCCATTATTTAAAAAAAAACCTCTCGTACTGTAACGATGAGTGAATGAGAGAAAAATGTTATATTATTTTCAAAGTTGGGATATTTACCAGAAGACAAATCAATTATAGTACCTTTTTTGACACGATCACAATTTTGTATGAATTAAAAAAAAAATTGAAACTTGTTTAAGATTATTTGTTTGAAAATTAAGATCAGTGCTGATTCATTGTTGCCGGATTGATGTGTAATATTATAGTTGCCAGATTAATTTTCTAACTATTATTAAACATCAGTGTGGAATCAAAACTAGCAAATTAGTGCTGAATCATAATTACAGAATTAGTGTTGAATCAAAACCAGCCAATTAGGGTTGAATCAGAATTATTACATTAGTGATGGATCAATGTTAAAAGATGTGTTGGATTAGTGTTGAACCAGTGTTATAAAATTATTAAAACAACGTCAACAGGTTAATGATCAGCCAAAGTTAGGAGACTATTGTTGAAACAATATTAGTTATATTTTAAAGATGGATATTTGTTTTTTGTGTTTCAATTGGTGCGAGCTGGCCGAATGATAAGGACAATACGAGTGTGTTTTAAGGAACTCGTAAGTACACACGTAAGCTTGAAGATAAGATGGGAAACCACGAGTTTTTCACCGTGAACTAAGACTACCGGGAAGAATAATTACAGGCATAACCAACTCTACCGGTAAACTCTGGTAATGTTAAGTGGTTATATAGAACTCGCTTTGCTCGTTGGGGGCTCCACCCTTAAGACCCCCAGTGAGTTTTCTTTGCAAGTGGATGTAAACTAATGTAATTCCACAGAGTTGTTTTATGATTGGTCTTAATGTTTAGCCACAAGAAACCTCCAAAGAAAGGTCCGCACCTACTTTAAAGTTGCTTCACTATTTTGAATATTTTTCAGGGTTATATATATTTTTTCTAATTTTCCCGTCGGTTACAGGCTATAAGCTATAAGCTTGCCAAATTTCAAGTTTATAGCTCATCTGGAAGTGGGTAAACATTAATGTCAGAGAGTGAGTTAGCCCTGTGGCTTTATAGTAGTATAATTTGTCTTGGCGTTTGTTGAGTCTGTCATTATTTGATGATAATTAATAACCTGCCATGTTTCGTACCAGTTTTTAAATTGCTGTTATAAAATCCAGTCTTCCACTATTTTTTAATACAAAACTACCCGTGTTTTTGAGGATTAACTCAAATTTTTTCGGAACAATTTATATTTAACTAAATATAGAGAAATAAGACATAGTTTTTCATTTAAAAAACCTCTAGTCTAAAATAGTTTTGTTAGCGTATATAGCAGAATGATTTTTAATTTATTAGAAATTATGCAGTATACCATCGTTACGCAATCCATTGTTTCGCGGAAGAACGTAAAAGGGGGAGTAAAATGTATTCGGATCAGCTTACTTAGTTTTCTTGTAAGAAAAGGCAGACTAAACATATACTATTTAAGTTAAATTTTTAAAGTTCCCAAATATTCCAGTTTTGTTTATGTCCTTGCTTTCTATGGGGTTTGTTCCCGGACACGAAAACTACCATGCGCTTTTTCAACTTGGCAGGTGCGCGGAAACTCTGGCAATGCACACTTGGATCTAGTGGGCTTTGAACCCCTACCACGCAGACAGATTTAAAACCAATGGGGAATAAAAAGAGCTTAAGCGCTGCCGGCCACGTAGAACAGACAAAACTATCCGCCTCAGGCAAAACAAGCTCGAGGAAGTAATTTACGAACAGTTGAATAATTAACGTTTCGTTAGTTTGTTTCCCCACCCCAATCCCCAGGGACGCATTGCATGCCTTTGAGGAAGTGTGGTAGTTAGTTCGGCGCCGCTAGATTGCTCCCGCCTTCCACTCTCGGGGGGAAAAAAATACACAAAAAAAACACACATTATTAATGAAAACGTTTTCTGTTAGTCAATCTACGAAAATATTTACCACTTCAATTCATTTGGACAGAATAAGTTCACGAACATTGCCGCTCTAATTGTGGAGTTAAAGTGCTTACAGGATTCATAAAAGAAGTGACTTAGCAACATGCGAGAAGAACTCTACCTAAGGTGACACTTTTTTTTTATAATGAATGACCTATTAACAAGGGCGATGTTTCCGTACTTGATTCACTACTGCAATTAGTACAAGTCAACTGTTACCGTTTGAGAATATGAATCTATCATGAATACTAGTACGTAATTTTGTTGCAGTGCAGGTTATAGATTTCGGCGAGAATTACGCACTGACCCATACGCAGAAGAGATACAAGTCCCTGTCTTTCAAACCGAAGTAAAAAAAAAGTATTTTATTTTAAAAAAAGCAATGTGGTTTTAATTTAATTTGTAAGGTTAAAATTTTGAAGAAAAAAAAAGTTTTCCAAACCCCCGTTAAACTTTTAATTTACACATAATGTACTTAACAATGTTATGAAATTAATTTTATTTTTGTTGATTACATTAACTATAGTCTACATAAAACAAGTATGAAATCAACTTCAGTTTTAAGAAATGCATGTCGGATATTTCATAGTAGACACTTCGGTGGTTATTTCACGATAATTGCTACAAATGTTTAGGTACAGGTTTCTCTACTTAATTAAGTACGTAAACGTCGCCCGTAGGTATAGGGCACAATGAAGTTTGAAAACTAACTAGACTAAAAAGCACTACCTTACCCTAGCGTAAGAGAAGCCACGGTTGACTTGTTGGATCCTGGAAAATCAGAAGCCTGCTGGCGGGTTCCTGTGAACAACAGAAAATATGTTAGTATATTTTTAGTTGGAACCAAGTAAATTAGGTAACGTGATAATATCAGTGTTAAATGATTTAGCTCACAGAACTGCTGTTCTCAAGGTCAAACGTCAAAGGAGCATCACCGAGAACTTTTGTGGCAGTGAAAATAAGGTTGACGTCGGATGTTAGTATCAAGGATGTGGTGTTAGGGGGTAAAATTTCAGTTCAATATTTTTTTAAATCATCTACATAAAGGTGTGCGGTATAGTTGTCCAATATTAATAGCATTTTTCTGGGCTTACGTTGCAGTTCCACGTCCCAGTTCATTAGCCATTGCGTAAAAATACATGTGGTCTTATTTGAATAATATGAAACTGGTAAACTGCCTATTGTAAGCCCCTTGAAACAACGAGGCTTAGCACTTTTACCAATAACCAAAAGTTTGAGTTTATCACTTAATGACAATGTTACACGATCCCTTGCCTTCTTTGAACCGGACAGTACTGTGTGTTTATAGCTTAGGGAACCATCCGATGTAGCACAATAATATAGGCTGGTTACATCGGCGTTGTAAATGTCATCTGAACTAAATTTTTAAGCAACTCTGGTAGTTTTTCAGATTCTCATTGGTCAGCACTGTCCTTAATCACCATGTATTTTTTTGTAGCTAATGTCATGTCTGACTTCCATCGAGACAACCAACCATCAGTTGCTTTGAAATTTGCGTTACCTATATATTTGGACAATTCTACTGACTTTGTTTTTAGCATAGGGCCGCTCACACGCACACCTCGTTTAGTTACAATGGAAAACCATTGATTTAAAGCATCCTCAACGTCTGGATCTTTGCCTGGCCTCTTTCGCTTAGAAGATATTTTATTTAAACCCACGCGCAATGTCCACTCCTAAGTTTTTCTGGTTGCTGTAACAGTCGTGAAATTGTAGATTTCGGCACCTTAATTATTTCCGCTAGCTGACGAGGAGTGATGTTAGGAGGTTGACTTTTTTATCTGGTCAAGAATAGCGATTTTTTTCGGAGTGTGTCAAATCTTTACGTGGCATCTTGACAGGATTGTTAAATTTACTCGAAAACCCCCCAGTTCAGTGCACTGTTTGTTACAGTTTTTAATTTATGTGAATCCACACAATGAACAACTATTCACTAAATATAACTTTATTCTCGTAAACAACTGTATACTGCAAACATAACAGAATATGATTACCATGGCACAGAACAACATTGCCACGCTACAACACTATTTCAACTCTAGTGACTCAGCTGCTGGTTGCACAATTTCCATGTTACCAGGGCGCTATCAACATTACCTTCACTGCCCCAATTAAACGGAGAGTTGGCCCAAATAAGCGGAATACATTCAAGGTAAATACTTGTTATGGTTCTGTTCTTAGAGTTTTGTCCCAATTAACCGGAATCCACTGTATATTGGAATCTAAAAGAACTAGCTTGTGTCGGAAAGCATTTTAATGCTTTTAAAATTAAAATTAAATGTCCCTATATAAGATTCTTCCAAATGCTGCCTAAGTGATTGAAATTTAGACAGATTTTTTTAATTACCGCATAAGTAATAATAATTACTCTAGTGGGAAAGAGATGAGGAAATAATAATTTTATATGCTTAGATGTAATCTACCCGAATTTGCGAGGAAGGGGAGTGGGATACCCTTTAATAAAAAAAAACATCCTCAGTAGAACCGACCATGATTCGAGCTCCAACCTCCCAGTTATCAACAGGCGAGACACGCAAGTGACGCCTTAGACCATGCGACCATTGAAGCGGGTTAGACAAATTCAGCATACTTTTTGTTCACAATCATTTTAAAAGGTATGGAGGGAGGAATATGATAATCAAAGTTTCATCAGTTTTTACCATAAACCCAAAGTCTTAGTTTATGAACTCTCAAGACTTGGAAAATATTTTGTCTTCAACATGGCCACTCATTAAAATGGTCGGTTATTTAGGTTTGAGAATTGGAAAAATCTGAAACTTACAGGGAATAAAGTAATGCACTATAGCTACTTGTGGTAAACATTTAGAGTTTTAGAATTGTCAGATTTTATTGGTGTGGAGTGATAGGTTCTATAAGTTTGCCAAGTTATTTACCGAGCATTTAGTCTATAATTTTTCTGAGTTTTTCGAAGCTCTTATTACTAAGCTTCAAACCCATACTTTGTGTTATGATTAAAATTTCGAAATAGCCTTATGTATTCAAGAGGATTGTCAAAATCATACTGATAATTTGTAAAATAACATTAGAAATAGACACACACACACAACAAGTCTTGCGGGTCGGACTCAATTAACTTTATTAATTAATGGAGAAACTATTACGTTTGTTAACTACGGTTAGAGCCAAATTCAAATAGAAAAATGACACCTGGGCAAGGTAATCAAAACCATAACATTGTTACCATACAATAGTTTTTTTTATGAATTGTGTAATAAATGTAAAATACACATTCCCTAATATTATTACATCAAGTCTAAATTAAGAAAGATCGATCAGAATTTTCATTTTTCTATGTGTCGATAAATAGTTAAAAATAATATGAGTATTTATTAGTGTCAAGAAAAAGATTAATACCTATCCATCATACATTTATTATTGGGGTTGTTTTACTTTTGGCGGTTGAAACAATGAGATAAACTTTACCCATTACTTTATAAACTAGCCTTAGGTCATGATATTAGGGAAATGCCAGAAAGCAGGGAAGAGTTGACAATAAACGGTACATTGCAGAGTATGCAGATGATTTAACTTTGTTAGTTCGTAAGGATCTGTTACAATAAATGTAAAAAAAACTATCGGAGGTTATTAAGGAGACAGTCTTTTCAGCGTACACTTCTAAACCTAGGTATATGATCACATAGAGAACAAAGAATGGGGTCAATAATTTAGTGATTACTGCGAGCAACATATCAATTAACTGGGTTAGTGAATACAATATTTAGGAAAAATTTTAACTAGCAATAAAGATATTAGATTGGAAACTAGGAAAAAACCCGCCAGGTAATGCATAATATTACTTTGTCAGTAAGTTATTGACATCTCTGCTGCTTTCAGGGAATATTAAACGCAGAATATAGACTAAAAAACAATAATTTTACCAGTTGTTCTCTATGTGTGAAACACGGTATCTTATCTTACATGACGAAAACAAATTTAGGATGTTCGAAAACAAGGTACTTAAGAACATATATTTTTTGGGCCAAACAGGAAAGAGGCTACTGGGGAGTGGAGGAGGATAAAAAATGAGTTACATACCCCGTACTAATCACAAGGCATTGTTAGAATAATCAAGTCTTGTATATTAAGGTGGACATGACATGCAGCACGAATGGACCATTCTAGAGCCGTGTTAAGAGTATTTACTGGTAAAGCCATTGGGAAGAGACTATTGAGAAAACCTAAATAAACGCAGATGGGAGTATAACATTAGAATGGACCTGACAAAGATAGTGTGTAGGGAAGGGGGCTGAAGAGAGCTAGCTCGAGATAGGTGGTGTACTTTTGTAGGTGCGGCAATTCACTTTCGAATTCCTGACGCCATATAGTAAGAAAGCGAGGTATTATTTTCTAATGTAATCTTTGAATGCTATTAAAGTTTAATCGGAAGAATTATAAGCAGTATTATGTTAAGGGGGCCACCCACCATAGCACTGGGACGAGTTTCAAAAGTTCAGATTGCTTTCACTTTAATGGAGACGAAAGATATAGATACATCCTTTAGGATTAAAATTTTATAATTTCATTTATTTTATGAGTTGAGAATAATTCTATCTTCTCCAACGGCGATTCACACGAAATTTCGCAGTTCTTAGATCTAAGTAAATTGTTAAAAGTATAGGTAGGCTCATTTCTCTTTCGTCTAACAAATAAAGTCAATTTTTAACAGAGTCACCACAGTTATTGAAGATTGTATTTTTTGTTTTGAACCTTCGGAACAGCCATTTCCATAGTAAATATCGTAGGTGACCTGGTGGTCTAGGGTTAAGGTGTCAGACTTCTGTTCTGACGGCCGGGGTTCAATCCTCGGTCCCGGCATAGATTTATCTGAATGCCAAACCCTTCCTTCACCTCTGACAAGACATCTTGTGAATGTGGAGAATGCCAGGCCTCCACCGTGGTTCGGATTCCACGTTAAACTGTAGGTCCTTCATTTCATCTCACAATCACCCTACCATTACACATTAGCGTAAGTGCGTATAACCCGAAAGGGTAGTAAGACGCGGTGCTAATAATAATACTTAAAATACATGATGAAATGGTAATAAGGAAGCAATTTCACGATGCTTGTAGAATTCAATGTAAAAATTTTTTTTAAGGTGAAAAAGAACTTTAATGTTTAATAAAAAGACTAATTGAAATGGAAATTGTCAATTTAACATTACTTAGCAGTTATATTACACAACCCATGTTGAGTATAAATTATTATGTAAACAAAGACATTAAATGGAATAAGATTAAATTGTCATTGAACCAACATATAAATTAACACACATTAAAAACTTTAAAAGACACATTAAAAATGTGAGTCATTAGACAAAAAACATATTACATTAAAATTGTGGATTAACCAGGCTATATTAAAGAATTGTTCATGAATAGGAAAATATTTGTAGTTATACAATTGAAGCAGTGAAGTTAAATAAGTTAAATTTGAAAAATTGACAATATGAAATAGTCGAAATTAAAAATGTTTAATAAATTTTTAGGTTATATGATTGAATTCATTTCCTTAACTGAGTCCCTTGCTCCTTTTGTAGGCTTCGTAGAGAACGCCTGTAATTTAACGATGTAACATGTTTCGAAGCTCTACGGCGTCATCCTCAGACATGAACTACAGCCTGAATAAGGTGTTCCAGTTGAAACTCAACGTCAACTGAGAATTATGAACGGTTGTGTAATTGAAAGTCAATTACACAACCGTTCATAATTCTCATTGACGTCTAGTTTCAACTGGAACACCTTATTCAGGCTGTAGTTCATGTCTGAGGATGACGCCGTAGAGCGTCGAAACATGTCACATCGTTAAATTACAGGCGTTCTCTACGAAGCCTACAAAAGGAGCAAGGGACTCAGTTAAGGAAATGAATTCAATCATATAACCTAAAAATTTATTAAACATTTTTAATTTCGACTATTTCATATTGTCAATTTTTCAAATTTAACTTATTTAACTTCACTGCTTCAATTGTATAACTAAAAATATTATCCTATTCATGAACAATTCTTTAATATAGCCTGGTTAATCCACAATTTTAATGTAATATGTTTTTTGTCTAATGACTCACATTTTTAATGTGTCTTTTAAAGTTTTTAATGTGTGTTAATTTATATGTTGGTTCAATGACAATTTAATCTTATTCCATTTAATGTCTTTGTTTACATAATAATTTATACTCAACATGGGTTGTGTAATATAACTGCTAAGTAATGTTAAATTGACAATTTCCTATTCAATTAGTCTTTTTATTAAACATTAAAGTTCTTTTTCACCTTAAACAAATTTTTTACATTGAATTCTACAAGCATCGTAATAATAATAATACATAGTAAATATCACAGTGTGAAGGCGTTCTACTTCAAGTAAGCATTAACCTTCTTAAAAGGCACCAGAAAACTGGAATTTACACATTTTACCCGTAGCTAATAAACATACAAAATAATATCAACCGTAGCTAATAAACATACAAAATAATATCAACCGTAGCTAATAAACATACAAAGTAATATCAACCGTTGCTAATAAACATACAAAATAATATCAACCGTTGCTAATAAACATACAAAATAATATCAACCGTTGCTAATAAACATACAAAATAATATCAACCGTTGCTAATAAACATACAAAATAATATCAACCGTTGCTAATAAACACACAAAATAATATCAACCGTTGCTATAAACATACAAAATAATATCAACCGTTGCTATAAACATACAAAATAATATCAACCGTTGTTATAAACATACAAAATAATATCAACCGTTGCTATTATCAACCGTTACTACTAAACATGCAAAATCATATCAACCGTTGCAAAGAAGCATGCAAAATAATATCAACAGTTGCAATGAAGCATGCAAAATAATATCAACCGTTGCAATAAGGCCAACATTAATCAACTAATAAAAGCAAGATCGCGGCAAGTCGCGATTGAATAAGTTTGACGCCTTGTTGGTAGTAGTCGCGTTCTGAATTTTCGCCGTATACACTAGATACCCGCCACACAGGATTGATAAGCATTTAGCCTATACAATAACATGAAGGGACTGCCATTAAACTACACATATTAGTCAAATATTAAACCAGCATTCATGATACAAATTGAATATATTATAAATAGTAGACGTGAAAGACGAGGTGAATATACTCGAGAAAACGTTGATCACAGTTCATTACTAATTTTTAATCTTAAGTTTCCGTGGTGGCATTTTCTAGTACATAATTTGTTGGTTTAAGTTATCATAAAATACAAGTAGACTTTGTTCAAAGATTTTTGAGCGACATAAGATTTTTTTTTACATTAATTTGTACTTGGTAAACATTTGTTGCAGCCCATAAAGGTCCAAATTATATCTATTAAAATATCATTTTAAGTTAGCTTATAAATTTTCCCAGTTCAAATACCACCTTTAGATTGATAATACATTGTCTAAATCCTACTTTATTATAGAATCTAGTTGGCTCGGGAATTTTTTTAAACACAATCTCTACAGGATGAGTCACAAGTCTGGGGACACAGAGAGTAAAATGTCTGTAAACGAATTCTGTCTTTTGCAGGTTTGGGTGACATTTGATGGCGTTGTCAAAGGAAGAACCCATAAACATAATTTTAAATGCTAATAAAGACAGTTTGCGACACATTTCAGAGGACTTTAATCACCAATATTTCTCACGAGCACCTATCACACAGAGTGAATTTAATTTCTGTTCCCAGGTGTTCGTGGGCAATATCGGTGGTTGAATTCCTCATCAATGTGTCGAAAACAACCGTTACCAGCATTTACGAAGATGGCAATGCGCTCTTCCTTTGACAATGTCATTAATGTCACCCACCAAACCTGCAAGAAAACACAATACTTAAAAACATTTTACTCCCTATATTTACAGACTTCTGAGTCATATGTATATTGATCAGAAGAACTCTCGGTTCAAGTATAATATCCAGCTTGCTCATGAATTATCTCGGTTCAAGTACTATCTTAAATTTGATCATAAATTTTCTTTATTGAAGTAAATTCTTTATCTTGATCCAGCAGAGTTTTATATTCGACCCATCAATAATCAAAGATATTTATTAATGTTGTGAAAGTGTGGATACTACTGGCTTCGGTCTTAAGAACAGTAGGAAATAAAGTATTAATGAATTATTTCCTATTTACGTTATTATGTTCACCTAATTTGGTTGAAATCTGATTAAAAAATTAATTTGTTGTAAATATGGACCAAATTTTTACCAATTTCAAAATGTAATCTATACTATGGACCATTTGCATGATTTGGATTTTCATAAATTAGTAGCTTTAACATTCTCGCATTCGGGTATTAGTAAATCTCAGTTTTAAGTGCAGCGTTCAATTCCAAGTTTGAAGAGAGCCGGAACCAAACCAAGGATATTCAAAATAGGATCTTAGTCGGAAGCAACTACATATTCTAGTTTGGCGTTACTACTCTCAATAGGATCGGGTAAGAAGCTCCCGACCAAGTCTGAACAAAAGTTACTTTATCGGTTTGGACGAAGTCTCAAACCGGTGTTAGTCAAACTGTGGCGCAGCCCAATAAAACCAGCGCGGGTTTTTATCGCTCCAGACAAGAGTGTAGTCCGAGTTACTCGTACGAGAGGGGGCTGAAAAAGGAAACAATATCTAGGATGTGTATCAGCATTAGATTGGAGTGAAAGTGGGAAAGCATTAAAGAAAAAAGCATGTCAGTACACTTGATTCCTATTCGAATTAAGACTTCCCCATCATCGGAAAACCAGACAATACGAGACTGAATGCGTTGTCCACGCGTCCCGGGCGAAAGTTTTAATCGTGTTATATTTTCTTATATTAAGTTTGTATTTTGTTTTGACAATTCTATTTTAAATATTTGTGTGCACCGAGCAATACACAATTATTAAGAAAGTAAGGTAAAGTTTCAACCAGGAAATGTAACGGCAGATTTAAGTAAATTATAAGGTTAGAAATTAAAATTATAAAATCCCAGAACAAGGGGGGTATATTCATAACGGCTTCGATTATAATGTCTAAGTATTGAAATATATTGTCTACAACAGACCGGGGTGCCTAGAGTTAGTGACACATTCGCATTCAACCACCAAGCGATATAGCAAATAAGTGACTGTAAGAAGATTGCTGGAAAAAATTTCAGTTACAGAAATAAAGTAAAGGAAAATATTCTTAGAGATTGCGAACCATATTAACTGAGACAAGCGAGTCGAGGTTAGGCCTATTTGGAATCATTTTCAACTCTGGTCAGATGTGCAGAAAAAAAAATTGCTACAGTTTTAATTTTCCCAGATGAACACTGTCAATATTTGTCTGTACTTTTATTGAAGAATAAAATTGTATTTTAAAGAATCACCAATATTTTTTTACTATACTAAGTGCATCGAGAAACAATCATTCGATCTTTTTTTATGTAAAGCAATGTATTGCTTTCTTTACCGTAAACAATATGGAGCAAACATGCAAGCATCGGTGAGCACGCGGATAAAGGTGTTTGTCTTGTTTTATCTGGTTTTCTGGTGAGAGGAAGGTTGGGTTTAGAGTCCAATCCGCATGTAATGAACGAGGTAGTTTTATTTTCCTAAATGGTTTTCCACGTTCTCTTCACGTAAATATGAGTACACTTAGGGTCTACTCTAAATCTATCTACCTTATTCCTATCCTATTAGAGTAAATATACGAATAGCCCGGACGGGAATTTAGATGTGAAGCATGTGATAAAAATTATTTGGACGTTATATTTATGTGGGCCTATTTGTATCCTTCTAATGCAAATAAATAATGTCAACTTGTTGAAATAATCTGTGTGTTCCATATCTTACCATCCATCCAGGTTTTACAAATTTAATTAGACTAATTGGGAAGATAAAAGGAAGGTAGATTTAAAGGCAAATGTACCCCGTTTGAGTGAAGAGAAATTAGAAAAATATTTAAAGAAACTTAACCTCAGTGCACCCAACTGGGAAGCGAATCCGGACATCCCCATCACCAGCAAACCAAGTTAGACATGGCAGACATTTAATCTGCGTGCGGGTAAAAATGTGTGTTTGATGATAAAAAAAAAAATGCTCTTCCATAAGAGAACAGCTTGAGGGCGGTTTCTTTTATAAATCTCCCCCACGGTTTGCGTCAAACTGCAGACGCTCGTCAGAGGGCAGCTGCCACGAGTTCCTTGCTTGAGGTTGAGGTTTAATTGACGCCGCGGAGGGCTATTTTTACGAGCAGTGGACTGACCAGGGTGTGACGTCAGCTCGGCACGTGCGCACCAGGTTGGTACTAACGACTAGTGGCCAGAATGAACCAAGGTCCCGGACGTGGTAAGGGAGAAGAGAACGAATGCAGGTAGTGGTTTGTGTGTGTATATATCTATATATATATGTATATATATATACATATATATATATATACATATATACAGCGCATTACCAACTGAACATATACATATATATATATACATATATATATATATATACATATATACAGCGCATTACCAACTGAACCGGTAATAAACGTATTCTCGTGCACTAAATAGTGTTTGTATACGGGGCTCCGTTTTATTACCAAACTGTTTTGTATAATGTGCGCTGCCCTAGCTATGTTAATAAACCATGTGTTGATTTAATAATATGTTTAAAAAGAGAAACATTAAATGTTTAATTAGCAACTAGAGTTAACATAATATGTATTGAAATAATTTAATTTCAACCAGTATCGATGGGCACACAAACGAAGGCTTCAATCTCGTCTTGTCTGGTTTATCGATTAAGGAGAGTTCAAAGTTTGATTCCGACAAGATTTTCCGTTCTCCAAGTAAACGCCGTCACATTTTCTCTAAATTGTACACTTGACACCTCTACTATAGTTAGAGTGAATATACAGATATCCCGGAAGGGTAGTAATACCCAGAGATGATGGAATGTGTGGTTCATGGGCCAGAGTTATTTGGGAGTAACTTCTTGTGTGTACAGTCCGTTCAGCTACAGCAAATGAGAATAATAAACGACAGGAACGGCTCTGAGACGGCTGTTCACTAGACCTAGACCTCGGGGGAAATCGAGGTTATGGATTTCAAGCTGAAAAGGAATTTCAGGAAATATCGAAGAAAATATCTCTTCAAGCTAAGAGGTCCAACATTTTTGTTTTTTCCTCGACGTCTTACTACCCTTGCGGAATATAAGCACATTGTATTATGCTACTGGGGTGAGAATGAGGAAGGTAAAATTCAAAAGAAATGTGCCCACCTTTGTGTGGAAGAAAATAGGGAACATATGAGTAAAAATTATAGGAGAATGTTACTAATAATGTGTGATTGAACCTTTTCCTTCAATTGTTTTTCGTCGGTGACCTGGCGGTCTAGGGGTAAGGTGTCAAGACTTCTGTGCTGGCGGCCGGGGTTCAATGCTCGGTCCCGGCACAGATTTATATGATTACCAAACCCTTCCTTCACCTCTGACAAGACATCTTATGAATGTGGGGAATGCCAGGCCTCCACCGTGGTTCGGATTCAACGTTAAACTGTAGGTCCTCCATTTCATCTCACAATCACCCTACCATTACACATTAGTGTAAGTGCGTATAACCCAAACGGGTAGTAAGACGCGGTGCTAATAATAATAATTGTTTTTCTGAAAAATGTTAACTTGTTTTAAGGTTACAAATTCAATCGCGATATGTACAGTTTTAAAGTTTCCATTTCAGTTGATTTATTCTAAGGTCATTAACACCTGAAATTATAACATAGTATTATAAAATTATCAAATGAGTACAATAAAGCAATAGGAGCGATTCGAGCATTTCTCACGTATCGAATACAGCACCTGTATAATGTGTCATTAACTCCGGGGTTTCCCGATCCACTGTAGACTAAATTATGTTATTTCGTCAAAATTACAATCAAACCCTTTACTCTTACCATAAAACTCAATTGTAAAATATTACCAAAAATATGTTAATCTCTCATTTTCTTCACAGATATTACTGTTTGTACCGCAATAAGTGGGCGAGATATATTTGGTTTAAATTTTGCCCACGACTTCTTGAGTGATTTTTTACCATGGGTAACTAACTAACTATCAAGTCTCTACTTTTATCGTTAAAAAAAATCGTGATCCATACTCACTTGGATTGATTTGCTAATAAGCCTAGTGTTTGTAAAATAAAAATATGTCGTACTGATTATGTGTTGTCTACTTTTAAATAAATGAAAATCGTATTTAAGACGGCCGCCTCTGTCAGCGAGAAAGTATCAATCGGTGTCAGGCCACACGGATTTATATACAATGAATGGTCTGCATCGTTTTCTAGAACTAATTCTTTATTCCGTTTAAGCTTGTACTCCTTCTCAACCTTCACCTACAACCACCATGTAATGTCCGAAAGAAAGAGGAGAATACTATGAAACTTCTTATAGCAAGGTAAAGCGGAAAGCTCGCTATTGTTTCCTAAATCTAGTGTCCTTTTTCTAGTCTCATAGTAGGAAACGTCTCTAACTAGGTAACAGATGATCGATGTATTGAGGCCTACTCCACGGCACGAGTAAAATGTAATAGATTTTTAATTATTATGAATAAAGTTTAGTGAAACAAACCCATATCTTTGGTCACGAGGGCAAACTGTCAGGCTCCTCCAGTCTGATGAGATCATAGTTCAAATCCCAACCGGGATAACAGGTATTATTTTAAAAGCTCAGTTACCAATCTCTCACGCCAAAATTGCGTGTACATTTAATATAAATTCGACCTTCCTAATTCCTACCCAATTGGCGCAATTAAACACCGTGTGGCTCGGACGTTAAGATACTAAGAAAAACTTTCAACAACGTTTCTTGAGCAGTTTTTTTATATAGATCCAACCACGAAATAATATTCTCATTCACACAGCTGTAAAAAGTATGTAGAGGTAATAAAGAAACTAGTTTACAATCAGGTTCTATTAACAAAAAGAAACGTGCCAATGTTTTTTAATTTTTCTTTAGTTTTCCAAACCTTTATGAAACTATCTTCTAGTATATTTGTACTGACCGAGCATGGAACGGCTAAAAGACGAAGAGTAAATTAAACGTATCATTTTCTATCCCAGACTTTCTACTGCAAGAAAAAAAAACCGACACGGGGACGTCCCCCGGTCCACTCACTTCTTCGAGAAAGTTAGTCTACTTTCCTCGTTAGTTTTATACGAACCTTGGATCGTATTACAACAAGTTTACTACTGGAGGCAACAAGGGGAGGGCTATGGGGGAGAAAAAGTGGGATTTCGGAAACAGCGTCAACAACTCAAAACCATATATTTACCTCTCCTGGCTGCATATGACCAGTAAATTTGCGATATTTTCCACAAGTAAAGAAAATAAAATAGTTTAAGTACTTCCAAACCTATTACCTAAAGTACCGCGCGTGTATATTTGTGTGTGTATATATATATATAAAGTTGGTAGTCCTATGAATTAAATAAATGAGTTTTAAGGTGATGCCTTCATGATATTCCTGTCAAATGTGAATATAGGCCTACTAACGTTCATAAATCATTACTAATTTAGAAAAATAACCAATAGAGAAGTTAGAGATGTCCTCATTTTGTCGAAGAAATTATTGCTGCCAAGTTATCTAACTTTGTGGATTTGTTTGATATCCTGCGCAAGTTACAAAATGTCAACTCAGATTATTGTAAGATTCAGGTCTAAAGTAACTTTAAAAAAAAATACAAAGATTTTTTTCGTGATAAAGAATGATATTTAATTTACTTTACTTTATATAAAGAGAAAGTATTGTAATCGTGAACATTTTCAATCAAAAGATTATTATATATAATCTTTACGTTCTATGCAGTACCGAACCCCAAAAAGTGTCGGCCTGTACTTGAGCCTTGATATAGGTTTAATGTATTTTGTTAAAATTTGATGTTTAAATAAAATATGAATTCCAGATCTTTTATTTTTTATTTTATTGGTCCTTAAATTAAGGGTAACATATGAGTGATTTAAAAAACATTTTTTTTAAATGGCTATAGCAATTTTGTTCAAAATTGCTATCTAGGACCATTTTAAATGATAAAATAAATAGAATAAATTAATCTAGCTTAGGATAAATTTTAGAAAATTCTAAATATTCCAAAAATTACGTTTAGGTATAAATTTACTTCAAAATATGTTTATGGCAAAAAAAAATATCGTAATATATAATATATTTTTCTAGTATAAATAATTACAAATAACCAATTTTCATTTTTTTTATAATTTGGTTTGAGCATTTTATTTGAATTATTTTTAAGAGTGATTATTGTGATTAACAAGATGATAAAATACATTATGTTTGTTTTTCCGAGGAACACTTTGTTAAAAGTGATATACTGAAAACCTGTTTTTGAAACTTTGTTCTAAAATATGTACATATAGTACTCAACACGAGGAGTGGTTGGATACTCAACATTTCCGCCATCATCTGTAAAGCCTATGCATCACTGAAGATTAGTACTAGGGAACTGAGGAGTGATTTAGTTTACCGTTGGTTTCCTCACTGAGACAAAAGATGATACTATTACACATCAGTCTGCCAAGTCCACGAAAATGTTAAAAGCAACCAACCTTACAAGCGACAACTTCACTGCATTCATCACAAGGATTAAATGTTATTACTAGTATCATTCATACCTCTGCCACTTTAATATTTGTCAGAGCCATAAATGAGAGAAAGAGAGAGACAAGGCAATGAACGTAACTTACGAGTTTCAAACTAAGAGAAGCTTAAAAATCTCCAAAACAAATCCAAACTTAAAATGTTATGTTGTTGTCATCGTCTCCCCACCCCCTCCACAAAAAAAAATTGTACGACAAAATCACACAAACATTTTCATACTTTATATTATAGTTTGGAAGATGATTTAATAAAAAAGTTTTCAGTACACTACCCTCAAGTATGTTTTTCTCATGAAAGCAAAGATATCATCTTGTTCATCACCCACAATAATTTGTTAACTCTTTATAGAGCCCAAATACATTTTAAACCAAATTGTTCAAATCTTACTAACATTTAATTTTTTTATTATTATGTGTAGCTACCCTAGAATTATTTGTTATTTATAAAAATAAAAACATTCTTATTTATTGTGAAAAACTATTCGCAGATTCGCATTTTGAATTCAATTTTCAAGGTCGATTTCCAAAAAAATCAAATATACATAGTGTCATAAGTAAACTACCCTTAAATTAATTTATTTAGATAAATAAAGATACCGAAGACAAATTATTGATAATGTAAAATAGTTCCCCTGATACCAATTTTGAACTGTCACTAAAGCCATTTTCATGTCAAAACACTTCCGCAGAGATACATTTTAAACCAAATACTACCCATAGCAATTTTCAAAAATCCCTCATCAGCAAATGACACTCTATCAAATTTTTAGTCTAGGCAAAGTAAACAGTGTTATTTGTGATGTCAACAACTCCCAAGATACCCATTTGTAACCTAATCGTTTGAGCCATTTTTAAAATATTTCAAGTTGTTGAGAAATCAGTCATCAGTAAACTATCCATAAATGATATTTGACCCCAAAAACAATTATACATTATTGTCATAAATTATTTGCAATACCTAACAATTTCCAAACACACATTTTGAAGAGAATCATTAGAGCTATTTTTGAAATTATTTTCATGTAATTCAAATGCCAGATATGCATTTTAAACAAAATCATTAAAGTCATTTTCGAAAAATATGGAGAAAAAAGGATTACTCATTAGTAAGACACCCTTAATTTAGGGCTAGGGTAAAAATAAACTGTTTTAAAACTATTATAAAATCTAAATATCAAGTTTCAGGTGCCAGGGACAAACAGACACGGGGCTGGAGGGCACAGATATAATAGTAAAATACTTTTTTTTTCCGTGTTCATATAAAGCGTAAATATTCGTCATAATCTCAACAGTAATTTTTTTAACGATCACTACTTTCTCTTAATATGAGACAATAAAATACTTTATCTGTTTAACGAAGCTTAGATCTATGTTTTAATCATTTACTTCAATAAGAGAACGGGTAGCCCCTACATATACTCTAAATTCTACCTTAATCATCCTTGCCTCCTTGCCTCACATTATTAAAATACTTACACTCCTGAAGGGTAGTAAGACGTGGCAAAAAAAACCCAACTATTATCCGATCAAAGATTCCAGAAGTAGTCTAGTACGAAGATATTTCCACTTCCCTCCTTTCTTACAACCCTCATTTGCCTCTTCCCGAGAAACTACCCCTCCTGAGACTGCAGATGTCCATTTCGACACAGTTTAGATACTACTTTTACGAGCGCACGCCTTCTAATAATATTTTATAGTACAGAAACTACTTGACAGAGCTTTAATTCTGAATAGTAGTAAGTTATATATTTATAGTACAGAAACCACGTGGAATAGAGATATATAATTTAATAGTAACAATGTTTACTAGTACAGAAACCGCGTGAGAAAGTAAAGCATATACAAATTCTAAGTTGTTTTTTTTAGAAATGTTTCCATTTATTTTAATTCAACAAAAGCATTCGAAATATTCCAAGTTTTAGTGTTTGAAACTTCAATTTATTTTTTCCTAAGGACGTTAAGGGGCCTCGATAAGCGAGAAATTGCCACGCAAGCTTTCAACTCTGACGCAATATTTAATTCCACAAGGCGTCATTTCAAGATATGGTTCATGCCAAAATAGAGTCAAAAAACCTCTAGTTTAAGTTTCATTAGTAGAAATAAATGTCTGGAAATGGAACATTAGCTCATTTTGAAAGTTTTTTTAAAGCATATTTGCAGATGTATGAAAGGAGGTTTGATGAAATGGGGCTCTGAGCCTTTCTCTCACAATTTTTTTTATAGGCTCACAAAAGAAAAATTTAAGATATTCAAGAATTAGAAGAGAGTTTTCCTATTTACCTTGAGATAAGGAGTTTCGTAGTATTCTTTCCACTCTTTCTTATTGACGTGATTAAGACTAAGTAGGTGAAGGGCCAAAGGGAATATAATATTAGACAGAATAGAGAAGTAGTGCCAGAAAACGGCGTAGTTCATTTTATTTTAAGCCATGTGGCTCACAGCGATTGTTACTTTATCGCTTACCTAGGCAGTCGCCTTAACACCAGAAATATCAAATGAGTTAGAGAGTAAAGCAATTAAAACGATTCCAGTTCTCTTTTGACGCTCACGCGTGTAAACGCTTGGTAGCTCAACGTATCACCAACGTCAGAGTTCTCCTGCCTCACATGCATTTACAATATACCCTCTTTCACCTGGGATTCGATGATTTGAAAATTTTGCAGGTAAATTCTGATCTCTTAACATTTAGTAACAAAAATAATTACATTAGTCCAAAAAGTGGTATATGCTATTTGAATTGAGAAAATATACTGAATAAAAAACAACAACTAACGACCCACTCTAGATTAGGGCATACAGAGCTCTTGGTTAATGAACGCCCTTGTCTCTGATAACCTCACTGGTGACTCGGTAAGTCGGGAATGACCACCGTCATCAACTTGACGATACTACGTAGTAGCTCCCCGATAGAAGACACCTCTCGCACCGTTGTTCCTGAAAGTGGTCTCCATTAGAGATTAGCGACCACGCATGAGATGATGAGGTAGGCAGTTCCTACCCCACGAGTGTACCGGAAGCAAGTCTGTCTCGCTAAGCGCCTGACGTACGAGACATTAAACCAACCATTCTTCGTTATCACGAGGCTCGTTCAAAAGTGTCCGGCCGCAATGCTAGTGCCCACTAAACTGAACTAGCCGAGCGCACTCGCTCAGATTTTACGACGATGCCCATAACTAGACAGCTGGAACTCGACCGACCAGACGTTGCCGAGCCACGAATCACTTCGAACTTTGCTCTTTTGTGAGTCAGTCAGGAGTTGGTTTTATCGCAAATTATAACATATAGTCACATTGCTTCAGAGAACTGGCCATGCATTGTCAAACATTTACCAAAGATATTAAAGTGAAGTGGAAGGATAAAAAATACTTCCGCGCAGAGTAAGTCAAATATCGCTTATATAGCAGTGTTTAGTTTAGTTCTCTAAGTATAGGTAATCTCAAGAGTTCTTGAATATATATCATGAATATCGTGTAATTTAAGTTATCGCGAAATAACCAGCGAAGTAGCTACTACAAAAAAAAATATGATGCGCATTCACAAGGTTTTGTTATTTTTGAGAATAGTTCATGTTTGCGACAAAAAAATATATTATTTTTCAGAAAACGGTATGTGTATGTAGCTTATAGGCTACATTAAAAATTGTTTATATTTCTTTAAGAAAACCTGATTCTGTCATAAATTACAAATATAAAGAACATTTAACAAAAAGTAGTTTAATCTAACTGTTTAAATAAATAAATAAATATATATATATATATATATATATATAGAGAGAGAGAGAGAGTTTATATTTTACTTTAAAAACAATAAAATACCAAATGTGCTAGGACAAAGTTTATCTTTTCTAGCACATGCGTTTGTAATTTGACATAAATGAAAACTAAGATCTGCGCGACTACCAAATTACGCTCACGTTCCCATAGTAGTTACTTTTTTAGAATCACGTATTACAACCCATTCGGGTTATAGGCATATGTATTTATTAGTCTAATGGTATTAAGGATTAGGAAGGTTATATTTAGAGAAAGTGTACCCTCATTTGCGTGGCGGAAGAGTGGAAACCCATTTTGTAAAACCCTCCTCAGCACACCCGACCGAGATTCAAACCTCGATCTTCCTGTCATCGACAGGCCAGTCTACTGTAAGAGTAGCGTCTCAGACAATGTGGTCACCAAAGCGGTTAGTAGTTACTTATTTAGTCAATAATCACCATGATAGTTGGTCATTCCCCCTGCAATGAAACCAATACTGAATTTTGTACGAAATAGTCGCCTATATGTACGGGAAATTATGGTAATTGGGTCCAAACAAATATGTGCAACGCTTGACTTGAGCGAAATTAGAGCAATATGTGGTCAGCGGTCCTAGACTGAGTATATTCTTTACACCCCTCGGACAAAACAAACCTAGCCAGTGGCCACGCCCTGCGCATGCGCTACCACACGTTTTAACATATGTTAAGACATTACATAATATTTCATTTGCGCTAATCTGTGAATGTATGGGCGCAATTATAGAAGGATTCCTAATTTAATTTAAAAGAAAGGGTGGTCGAGGTCTATAAAACAAGACTAGAGCTGTAAATTTGCACATAAGTCAAACCAGCTCCAATATGTAGCTGGGCTTTATTCCTTACAACTATGTGAAAAATCAACAAAGATGACAAACTATTTTCTGAATGGACAAAACAACTAGTTTGATTCAATATGAATATATATATACATATATATATCATTCATTTGACAGAATACGATTATCAACTTTATAACGCTGTAAATCAGCTGTTTCACTATTCAACTGTGAGAATGATTTACTTTCAAGTCAGCAGCCAACTATTCAAATGTCAACAAACTCTGGCTGTAGGTCCTTAGTTTTATTATCCAACCATCAGAATAATGCAGCTGCAATTCAGCAGTGTTATTATTCAACTCTAAGCACAATGTAGCTATTTATGGAGTTTAAGCTATACATCAAGATTATTTTTTAACTGGTGTACGGTGAGTAGACCCATACCACGAAGCAAGGACTAGGTTCAGAACCTATCAAGATATAATTCCTCAAAAACCCAACCCGATCATGGAGATGACCCTAGCTGTAAGTAATTTCCTCCCACGACCTTGGCAGACAGCCACACACACACACACGGTGTAACAGTTGCCGAGAGCAACGTCTAGGAACTTCGGATTGAGGTGTTAACAACCCGTACGAAGGCTGTCATTAGACGAGAATAGGAACAGCCTTTGCTAGTAAATGTATCTTGATGATGCACGCGACGATGAGCTAACAATCCGCCACTGTTGCAATTCATAGAAAGACAGAGCAATGTTGCCTCAGTGGCAATTATGGAAAATAAAAGTACCACCAAGAGCAGTATTTTGATAATACCTAAAGGCCGCATTACACGCACCGATTTCCCCGTGTGCTTCTTGAGATGTACTTCCCCGCGGGTAAGTTGCTGGAGGCTGGTACCTATTCCACGTAGCAACTTTACCATCATTTTCTCCAAAAGTAGGTCTATGCGTAGGCGGAGTCTTAATGCCTGACTAGTTAGCGACAATTTTAGTAGTTCAAATACCAAAGACATTGACGGTATACATCATCCGCGCCCACTCCAGACCTATAAGATTCCCGTACTTTTTTCAGTTCTTTTCTCCATGTATGTTTCAGAGAGTTTATTTTCTTCATCACGGTCTCTTTGTTACATCATTCTCCACTTCTTTAAATGCATCCACTAAACTATCCCGCACCCTTACGTTAAGGTTTATATCGAAATATTCCTAACTCTTAGCTCGCCATAAACACGGTATAGTTTATAAAAGTCGATTACTTCTGTCAAAAACTCAAAGTAGCAACGCAAAATCATTCACGTTTCATAAAGAAAAAAAGTCACAGATGTACTCGTTCAAACAGCCCGTTATCAACAACACAATGGTTACAATAAAACTGGTGCTTGGTGAGACTGGCGCATGCGCTCTAAAAGAAGTAGACGTGGAGAAACCCAGGCTGCCATTAGACGCATCAACTTCTAGGCCAGGCGGGAGCAATTTTTTACGGAAATAATTAAGAGAACGCTAGAAATTGTTTTGATCGTTTTATTTCGGGGGTCTGATGAATATTCTAAGTTTTCCCCCTAGAAAGACCACTGCGTTGACCACCATATTGGGAAAAACTGAGCAAAATTTTAGTTTTGCGCCAGTATCTCCATTTCTGTCAGTTTTAGTGAAAATAGTTATTACCGGCATTGGAGAAAATAAATTCAATATAAAACTGTTGAAAAAACTTTTTCGCTAAGATCTATAGTTTCGGAGCAATATCTGCAAGAAGTTTGGTATTCTCCCATAGCTTCTCAAATTTGTGGCAAATTCAGCAAATTAAAAATATGTGGCACTAGAATAAGAAGTCTTGACCAACAAGCGACCAAATAATAAAAACCCTGGCATGGTAATTATACTTCATTCACGGTAGGAGTTTACCTCTGAAAGGTCTTTTTTCCTACCAATATCCTACTATATAATAGATTTCTGGTAGGGAAAAAGGCCTTTCAGAGGTAAACTCCTACCGTGAACGAACTTTAAAGTAGGACCATTTTATATTTATCGGATTTTACAATTACCACTCTAGTTTAAAATGTTGTTTTGGCTTACGCTTTTAAATACTATCATGCAGCTGAAAAAACTCCCCGAAGCTACAAATACATCGTGAATTGTTTTTAATTTGGTGGATTTTTTAAGGTACGTGTAACCTCACCGTTTGTATTAAAAGTAACTTAAAGTGGGCATCACTACTCGATGTAGGTAATTTGTGTTATTTTAGAATTCTAGAACTATAGGCTATATTAATTTAAATTATTTTTTTGGGGGTATTTAACGTGTACTTTCTGAACCAGCCGATTAAATCACTATTTGTAAACTGACATAATCTAGAACAGAGACAATACCCAACTCCCGGCCGTTAATTAATCATTGTGAAAGGGGAAGCCCACATTTCACCAATGAAAGTTTTCTGCAATGTCAGGAATCGAGCCCGGGACCCTTAGTTCAGTAGACAGACACGCTATCAACTGAACTAAGATATCAAACCGGAGGTTATAGTTATATAGGAAATGCACCCGTATTTTAAGGTAAGGGGACAGTGGAAAATAATTTAGAAAAAATACATCCTAAGTACACCCATCCGGGATTTGAACCTTGCTCTCCTCGACGCCAGAAAACAGCCATAATGAGCTTAAAATTAAGATCATGTGCCTAAGGCAAGCAGTAAGTTGGAGCACCACCAGGGGTTACGTCTGGCTAGGGGTTCGGCCAGACTGACAAGCGAGCGAGCGCGTGATTAGCAGATAGCTCTCGATAGTTGTTGACGAAGAGGCAAAGATTAGAATCTTGGCTCGATGAAGTGTGGGTGGTCTTTGGCAAGTGATTTATTGTTGGGTTTTTCCCATATTCTCTCCGCACTAATAGTGATTCTTATTTGTTAAGGCCAACTTTGATTATAATATTTAAGTATTTTAACATATGAATTTTACACATGTATCTATATTTATATAATTTATGGTCCAAATAAATAAATTAGGCCGTTATTAGCAAGCGTGCTAAGCTTACCGATAGTAATAAAAGAGACAAATATCATAAATTGGGAAGTTTTCCTATCACTCAATGGACCAACAACATACAATAATATTCCTCAGCGCCTGTAATCTAGACTGTTCCGGCTTTAGCACTTGAAAAATAGAACCAGTTCTATCTTTAAACGTGTCGCTCTGGTTGCTCGCTCGCGCGCTCCAGCCTGGCCACCTCTTATTACAACTCATGTGTTCTATTTTATTTTTTAGTCGCTCGCCCAATCGGCCGTAACCTAATACATAAGTATATATTTTTGAGTTCTGAAAAGCACAATAATTTGTCCATAGCCAGTAGTCATTCATTCGGTTTTTTTAATTACGGTATTCAAACGGCTAACACTGATACAAAAATCAAACATGGTTATAGCGTTGCAATAAAAAAAAATCACGTTATATCAAACAATATGTATCGGCTGTGTTTTTATTAACTCGAGGTAGATCATCGTTTTGGCAACTTCGAATGTTATTTAAGTGTCCGTTTGTACGTTTTTGAGGACGTCGATGAACTGGTAGAATTATTTTCTCAGTTCCGAGTGGTAACCTTCATGTGCGTTAGTTGTTCCAAGTCCAGTGTCGTGTCGGGACCATATTTGAGGAGGGAAGCGAGCTTCACTTGTAATATAATTATTAGGTAGTCACAGAATTTGGTTATTTCATCATTTTTCGGCATAGCTGCTATAAATTCCATGAAAAAAAGTATCTTCTGCGACCTTGGCATAGATACCATGAATTCCATTAAAAGAGCGGCTTCAGGTTTCAGATGAGGTAGAAAGAAAATCACTCGGAGAAATCGAGCAGTTTCGAATTTTACTTTTTGATAAAGAATACTTAAACCAAGTGATTTTAGCTTCCAAAAACAAACTTATAGTATATGGAAATGGCATCCGCTAATTTTTATTTCTGGAAAAATGTCACGAACCTTAGTGTGTATTGCCTGTTTGAAGTCGATAACGAATTCCATGGGATGAAAATTTAGGCCATTCTCTTCGCATATTATTTTTATTGTTGAGAAAAGTTGAACGTAACGGCAACAAACAAAACATAGGGACATAATGTCCTTTCCTGAGTCTTAAAATGGGGAAAAGTTGGTAGAAATCTTTCGCGCACTATTAGAAAGTTCCATCGCCTAAAACCACGTCACACCCACATAAGAATTCGAGGTTTGTTTCATACGAAAACATTATTATAAGAGAGTTTGAATCATTCAGAATTAAGAAATTTTAGTTTCTGTTAGTTTGAGTGAAAATAGCGTTTAGGGCTGAGTGAACATCATCTTGGCTGGCAGGAACAGGAGGCAACATTGAATTTTCCGCGTTGTTAAGATTTATCCTCAGTAATGAAAGGTCATTAGTAGTCAACTGAGCTTCATTTTAATGTGCTTCTAGCTCTGCATGAATTAATTTGGAGGGCTTCTCACCCTTAGATTTTAATTTAAAAAAAACAACTTTTGATGGAGTTACTGTTTCTCTCCAAAGATGTCGTGGTGGATCGTGGTTGTGAACCAAATAACTTAAGGAAAAGTTTACGGTGTTATCCTTTCCAACAGTGTCAAGTTTTCTTTTAAAGTGCCACTTACACAACACCATATTTTCATTTCCGTCTTTGCCGCAAGTTTTAACGTGTATTTAAAACCACACACATTCAACGAGTCTTTTCCTTTCTCACTGAACTTTTTTTTACTTCAATTTTACGGGTACTCGACGTTGGATGAGGTTCCATTTCGCAATTTTGATCGGTGTGTACTGACCTGATAATTGACCTTATTTCAATGTTGATTTCTAAATATCCAATCGTGGCCCAACTTACCTACAATCGAATGCTATTTGGTATTAACATGTGTGCCTGTTTACTTCTTATTGTTTACATAGAATGTTCGTTAATCGGTGCCCCAATTTACTTGTATCGCTTCACAATGGAGCCCTAAATTACTTATCTCAATTGTTGACTGGCCCAACTTTCCCACAATCGTGCCTAATAATTTAATGTAAAACCCATATGTAAGACTAATATAACCTATATTATAACGTATTGGCACTCGAATTTGTGTTGTTTTTTTTGTGTGTGCCACGTCATACTTTCTATATATTCTTGCATATATATATCAATGAGGTAGGGATCAGGAAGTTAACATGTATAGAAAATGTGCCCACATTTGCGTGGAGGGAGATTGGTAAACTATTTCGGAAGGAACAATTCACCACACCCAACACGAATTTGAACCCAGAACTCTAGTCAAGGGAAAATTAAACTAGAATAGAGTGAGTGACCTTTGCCTTCATATCTGCCTATGCTGGCAGCTAACTTTAAAAAATTGTATTTTTAAAATATATAAGCAAATCATATTTTAGGTTAGCAACCATGAATTTTCGAAATGAGAGCATAAAAAAATCTTTAAAACCGTAATTGCTTTGCTGCAAAAATAAATTAAAAAGGAGGAACAAGAAAACGTGATGCCGAAGAAGGATAGCAACTTTAGTTGTATTCATTAAAAGAACAATAAACCAAGTTGTTTTTACCACGGGGGGATATGTAAACGAATGCCAGTTATAAGGACGCTATTGTTTACTCGAGAGAATGCAAATTAGTCAGCAGGCTGGCAGTAGAAGAAACACAACTTGTTTTAAAAAAAGAAATCCAGGCAACACGCAGCCCGATAAAAGTCTGGCTCTAAGACGCCTCGCACCCAAGATAATAGAGCCGCGTGGTGTTTCGTTAAATAGTCTACACAACAGTGCCACAGGGTGGATACCACTATTCCGTATTCAATCCTCCTAGGTCTAGCCTGAACTTGGCGCTGTTCTAACACTCTTCCCTGTGTCTCTCCTGGACTTGGAGCTGCCCTATCACGCCTGCCTGCCTATGTGTGTCCTGGACCTAGCACTGTCCTACCCCTCGATCCTTATGTCTTTCTTGGACATAGCGCTGGCATACCACTCCTCCCTATGTTTTGCCTGGACCTAGCCCTCACTGTCCTACCCCTCGTCTTCCGAGCCTGACACAGAAGTGGAATTTGGACTGGCATGTGGCATACTAAGAAGGGGTCCTGCTATCAAAGTTAGACAACTACCCTCATTGATGGGCATGCTGACATTTTACTCATACTCCTATAGTTTGGTTAATCAGATGATAAGCTTGGGGTTAGAATCCCGGCCGGATGAGCTGAGGTTTTCCTAAATGGTTTCCCGTTCTCTCTCCACGTCAATGAGGACATCCTCCCTTTAAATTTTGCACTTTTTTCCCCCTTATACAATAAGGTAATTAAAACGCGTAAATCCCGAAGGTTATAATATTTGGTGGGGAAATAAATATAACCAATTAGAGTGCAATATCAAAGTGAGTTGATTGAGAAGTTTTACAAGTATAAATTAATGACCTAGACACGTTACCAACTTGAGTAGCTAAATACTTATTATTTTTGGTGGAAATAAGGTTTTGGTTCAATCTTTTTCAACCTTTCATTTAAATAAAAATTATTACATTTCTGAGAGTCTACTTTTTTTCAAGAGCTTCATATATGATAACTGTATAAGTAAATCATATTTAGCAATCAAATGCACATTTGTATATCTAAAATTTATTTGGGTTTAAAGTTTGGTGAAAATAGAGAGGCAATATTCAAAATTTATTCGTTAAAATACAGTCTATTTAATCATAAACATTTTCATTCCAGACACTAATTTTCGCCATTGTAATGACGGGGTGTTTTATATAACTATATTATGGAGATGTTTTCTAGAAACCTCCTTTTACTTTCCTATAGGAATAAAATGAGTACATTTTACAACCGTGTATCAACATTCGTCTGCAAAGAGGATGAGCGACAAATGTGTTTTTTCCCTTAGCGTCTTACTAATTAGTTATATGCATTTTATAAAACTAACCCGCTTCCAGTGGCCGAATGCTCTAAGGCCTCACGCGCGTGATGGGGATATCGGGGTTCGAATTCAGGCCGGGTCTAATGACGGTGGATTTTTTCCCAAATGGTTTCAGACTCTCTTTTCACGCAAATGCGGGTATATTACCTCTAAAATATTTCCTTCGTCATCCCTACCCCATCAACGTAATTATGCGCTTGTCGTGTTGAGCTCGACTGCTGTGGACGGGGAGATCGAGGTTCGAATCTCGGTCGGGTGAACTGGGGGTCGTTTTTCCTAAATGGTTTTCCACTCTCCCTTCACGCAAATGCGGGTTCACTTCCTCTAATTCAACCTTCCCAATTCCTAGTCCATTAGAGTAAATTAGTACTTAAAGCGTATAACCCGAACGGGTATTAAGACGCGGTGCTAAATATTATTATTATCATCAACGTAATTAGCATATAATATGTGTATAGCCTGAACAGGTAGTTAAACGGAGTGATAAAAAATTACACTAATTGAGGGATAAGGCAGATATAATTGATGAGAATTACCCGTATTTGCGTCGTAGGAGAGTGGGAAACAATTTAGGAAAAAATACCCTAGTAAAAATAAAGTATGTCGAAATTCAAATCTAAATCTCCCATTTACCGGCAAAGTCCACGTGCCCACAAATGCGGGTTTATCTGAAATTAAATTAAATCAAATGTACTTTGTCTGTCATTGCCTCCGAGTTTAGCTCAACAACAGTGAAAGCATTTATTGTTTGTGATCAGCTTACTGTAATTGGCACATTACATTAATATTATTAAATTTTTGCCAGGACAATATAAGGAGGGTTTTTACAGGAACGCCCTTAGCGGGTGTGCAAACGGTGCGGTCGCACAGGGCCCCGTGATTTTGGGAGCCCCACGCTTGCTTCAGTGACCAAGAGATACAACCATTTGGGGGGAGGGGACGAAATTTTGCTTGCGCTCTCGTAGGTGATTTAGAAAATATTATCAGAGTGTGAAAACCAATAAAAACATAATAATGTGGCTCGATTTATTGACAAGTTGATTTAACTCCGCCGATTTGCATTTGTGTGTTTTGTCTGGCTGTTTGTGGTGAATATATCAATTTAATTCAAACTTGGTACAGTTGTTCTTTGTGCCTTTATACAGATCTTTCATTAGGGATGAAAAGCGATACAAGGGTTGAAGAGAAATCTACCCTTATATGTAGAAAAATATAGCTATTGCATTATTATTAAAACGTAAAGGGCATTTCTCTGATACCTTAAATGGCTTATGATTGGTATATAGGTGCAATTACTATCACTAAACCAAGAGTAAGTTCAATATTTTTGGGGGGTCAGGGTGAAGAAGATCACTGGAGGCCCCGCAAACAAAGTTTGCTGCGGGTGGACATGGGTTTTATGTCTAAACTCGACTTGATAGTAAGCAGAATGACTTTGGACTTAGCTTAGTTTTATCGTGAATTGCGGAGGAGATAAAAACCAAAAGTTACGAGTAGGCCCTACGTTGCTAAAAATGTAAATTGTATGTTTTACAGTTAGTTTGTACGATCAAACCGAAAAGAATGGATAATAGTAACAGCTAGTATGCTAATGTCATTATCTGTTTTTACAACCAGACAATGTTGACAACTTTAAACCCACCAAATGTGGGTTTCCCCCTCTTTCGCAGTGATCAATTAACTTCAAAAAGCTGGATGCTGTGTCTGTTCTAGATTATGTCAGTGTATACACGTCGTGTTCTGATATTTAGTCAGATGAGAGGCTTCAGAAAGAACACATTAAATATCTAAAAATTATCATATATTTGCTGTATTCCATTATTTGACAAAAGTGAAGGATTAGATTTTGGCCCTCGTGATAATGATGATGCAGCTATATGCGTCTACAAAACATTTCCTCCATCAATACAATAAAAAACTTCAAATAGCCATTAAACATGAAGTTATATTTCATACTCAAAACCAATTTTGATCATTGATTTTTTTTAGAACGTCTTACTAACCATTCGGGCTATACACCTATGTATTAATTACATTGATAGGTTAGCTATTGGAAGACTTAATTCAGATGAAATGCACCTCCATTTGCGTGTAGAGAGAGTGGAAAGCCATTTAGGAAAACCCTCAATGCACCCGACCGGGATACAATTACTGTCTCCCCATATTTGGCAGGTTAATCCAACACGAGAGTTCCACGTTAGACAATGTGGCCACCGAAGCGTACCATTGTTTGGCGATTAATAATATATTAGAAATGTTATCAGAGGCGTTTGTAATTTAATAATATTTAAATTTAATAATTTACCTTTATAATTTAATTGCTTAAATCTCTCTCTAAGCGCACCGGTAGGCACACGAAAAAAAGGCGTCAATCTCATATTGTCCTATTCGACATGAGTGGCGGGGAGGTCCAGGGGATTCGAATTCCAGCCGAATGTAACTAGTTTTCCTCTAAGCTCGAACTTATTCATCCTCACCCCTTTATTACTTCAAAGACTTTGAATCTGAATGGTCGTCTTCATTACCTACCTCCATCACAAACACTTCTAATAATTAGGTTAAAAAAATATTTGTACTAGTGCATGATTATTTAATTGGTTTTGAGTTTACCACAAGGGTAATCACGATAGTATAGTGTATAGTGTATAGTGGAATTATGGTATAAGAACAGTTTCTAACTATTACAAAAGATTCTAAACAATATTTTTAGGTCATGTTAAATGCAGCTGTCACTTTTGAAATAACTTTTATTATTAATATTAATTTACAGTTATTAATCAATCTTTTCAGTGTTTCCCGTTTAAATATGTGTTTGTTTTGTAAAAACTATTCTTCCACCAGAATATTTCTATAGGTGTGTGGCGGTTTGGGGTGCAAATCCCAATCGAGTGTTTTGAGGGCGATTTTTCCCAAATGGTATATAACTATTCCCCTAAGCAAATGCGGGTACATTTCCTTTAGACTATCTTCCTCACCTTTACCCAACTGTCGTAGTTAAAATGCGCATAGTTAGGACGGGAAGTATCATGCCATGGAAAATAAAGTTACAAGTTTTTCAAATTGTGTTTGGGTCAATTCTTAGGCTGGTGAAACTGCATCAGATATTAAGTAATTGAGTGTTACGTCACCTTGAAAACTGTAGGGTGGCTAATTATTCAGCGTCAAGTATTATCTTAATTATTCGGCACGCGGACAAAAAACATTAATTTGATATTAGCGTTAATGAGTCACGAATTTATCATTCAAGCGTTCTCGGTCAATGTCACGGACCACGTGCATACACACGAACACGTGCTGGACGATTTCACTCACGACACACAACAAACCATGCCCACGAACACGTGCTGGCTGATTTACCTTAGGACCCTCAACAAACGAGGAGTTAAATCCACGTATCTTTGTCCATTTCATTGTGTGGCAAATTATGGACTGGGATCGCGCGGCAGGAAGGATAATTTAGTAAATATAAATATCACTGAGCACGCGGGCTAAATTTCAGGCTCATCTAATATGGATTGCCGGTGACAGTAAAGTCGGGGATTAAATCCAGGTCAAGTGTAATGAGGGTGTTTTTTTGTTGTTTTTTTTACTAAATGATTTTCTACTTTTCTTCGAGCAAATATTTCCATTAAATTCTACCTTCCTCATCCCTATCCCATTAGTATAATTAAATGACCCTGACAGCAAAACACGGCGGAAAGAAAAATTATTATTAGCACCGCGTCTTACTACCCGTTCGGGTTATACGCAGAAAGAAAAATGAAAGTCAACTTTTTGTGATCAAAATTGACTATATAAGTATTATTTTATAGGAATTTTAACGTCAAAAGTTACAGCCATAGATCACTTGACTTGACGTTTGAATAAATAAAAGTAATTTTGGCAACTTTCAGATACTGTTTTCCTACCTTGCCTTTACTTTCTCGCGACCCCTCGGGTAAAGAAAGTATTGTGATCATCAAATGGTCGAATTCAAAATGTTGATGAACTTGACATTACATGACCCCCGAAACCCGAAAAGGTGATTGTTTATAATGCAAGCTGCATGTCTATGTATATGTGTAATTGTGTATCAGTCTAGAGTAGATGCCATTAAACCGAATAGGCTAAAAATTGGCATCTGAGGTTTTCATAAGGTGCCATTTCGCCACCAATCATAATGTTTTCTTTCCCCAAACCGCAGCCAAACAATATCGAAGAAAGATATTATAAATATAAATATAATTTGATAGTAAAGTCACAGGCTGTGGGCGATATTTCACAGAATCTCCGCCCTGTTGGTAATAGTTCTAGTTACTGGGATAGTAGTGGTGGCAAGGTCTTGGCCACAAATTTATTTATATCAGAAATAAATCTCTACTAGATAAATTTTTAGTTTTTTACGCTTAATTGGCATATAGGTGTTGAGAATTTTCTAAGATTCCAATAAACTAGTACATTAAGCATAGCTAATAATACTCTTGTGAGATGGGGAGGGGGAAGGGGTAACATCTTAAGCAATCTAAGCTCTTGTCCTTGAATTAAAGCTAATAAGGACTAGTTTCATAGTCAGACTTAGTACGCCTAAAGTGCGGATCTCTACTCAATACCGGACAGTCAAGACTTGAATGATATGGATATACCACTCTGGTTTAGGTAGGTGTCATCCGGTATTTAGTAATTAAAGAGCCGCACTTGAGGCGTACAAGTATGAATGAAACTGACCCTTAGACGGAATCTCTGTCGTCTTTATGACCTAGAATGTTCCGATCACGCTAATATGTTGGAGAGTGAGTCTACTGCTGCAATTTAACTTGTAAAGATATGTAGACCTTGACGGGACCCCGTTGAGCAAGTAGAGCAAGGCACCGCTTGTTTTTAACTATGAGGAATTTAACTCCGTAGCTTTCAACGATCGTACCACAAAACTTTCAACTTTAGGTTAATGTACATTAAAAAAATTAAAAGAAAATCACCTTAATGTTTAAGTTGAAAGCCCTTGAAGATGTAGTTATTGAGATAATTATATTTGTCTTCTAACTTTGAAGCTAGTAGCATCTGTTAAAAGAAAATAATTAGGTTTTAATAAATTAAATAGATTGAAAAATACAAAAAATCAAAAGCTATACCAAGTACTTATATTTATGTCAAGGGTGTCCTAAAACTAATGTCGCTATATTCATTACAAATATTAAACAACTGTGATATCACCATCAGAAGAACACTAAATTAGGTTTATAAGGAAACAAATTTGTATTTGGTCAAAAAAAGTGTTTCCAAACAAACTACATAAACACTGGCCTTTTCTCTCATACCCTACATCTCCACCTTAACAACTTTTGGCGTGTGTGCGAGTAATGTTTGATTTAATGAACCTCCTTTGAAATAAAATATATACAATATTTAAGGGCTTTCAAACTAAACGTTATAATTTTCAGCAGACATTTTGGAAAATGGCGTCTGTCGCACAGATGGTTGAGAGTTACACAATCCTATCACACATTTCTTATTGAGGTGTGAGTGTAGCGGACGCGCGATAAGTGATCAATTTTTTGCAGTTTTTATATCAAAACATTTTTTGGTCAAAGTAAATAAAAATTTTCTTCAATAGAAACATAGTTTAATTTTCTTCACCTTAAGGGGGAATCTTGCATTGGAACATAAAAAAAAATTCTCAACCAAAATGATTCCAATTGTGTTTCTATTTCAATTTTTTAATATATTTTATTTCCTTTAAATGCTGTTTTGACTGATGAAATTAAATGTATCAATGTTTACAAACCTATTCACTGCAAGTGTAGGATTTTTTTATGTTTGACCTAATAACTTGATATAAATGAAGGAGTAAATATTTCCATATGATAGACTGAATACTTTCGAAACTATTAAATATTTAATTCTACACATAAAAATTACATTTTTATATAGCAGTTTAATTTTATTTATTTACTGTTTAACTCACTGTGCTAAGGTCAAAAATGAGTTTTAGATTAATGTTGGATTAGTTAGGAACCATTATATATTTGATTTTTAGCCTTTAGGAGGTCGAGTTTTTAAAATTACTTGACGCACATCTCATGGTGTTCACTCGCATAGGACACTTTGGGCGAGGATATACCATATTTTACATGCTCGGCTAAGGGCGAATGTAGTGGTCATTTTAACTAACTAACGTTTGATCTCGTTTTAAAACCCAAATTATGATCCCCTCACCTCCATCTCGAGCACTCGGACACCACGAACAAATAAAAACTCTCCCAAATCTGGTCCAATTTTCTTTGCTGGCGAGGTTGTCAATCGGCATTCGAATCCTAGCCGTACGTACCGTCCCCCGCCCCCCTAAACGACGTTTTACTCTTCCTCCACGTAAGTGAAGGTACATTTAATCCAAGATTCCTCCTCATCTCATCCTCAACACCATTAAAGTGCAACAAAGACTGGCCAGGTATTACGACGCTGTGAAAAATGCTAACCTAGAAAGGTTGAGAATGCATTATTTAGAGAAAATGAATATTTATTTTTTTACCTCGTCTTACTCCAACATTTGAAACCTCAAAGTCGCGCTCACTCTTAAGGTTGTGAATGAATGTGCTGAGAGGGACAATGCTTTAGCTACAGACTTCAATTACGAAACAAGAAGAACATAAACAGTTTCTTCTTAAAGTTGTAGAAATCCACCGTAAACCTTTTCCAAAACCAAAAAAGTGTATTCTTTTAGAGAAAAATGACATAAGTGAATTTTAAAAACATATCAAACTGTATTAAATTTTTTCTATAGAAATAAAAAGTGTTTAAATTTAAAAAAATAAAAGTTTATAAAATCCACTGCTATTATTTTATAACAGTTTCGATTTTTTACTGTTTACAGTTTTTAATTAAACTGAATATAAAATTATATACAATAATTTAACAGGCGCTGAGGCAGTAACACATTTTTTAATATAATTTTTTTGTGGGGTATTTTTCAAATAAAAGGAATGAAAAGAGTTAAGTGCAATTTAATGTGTTTGACTTATTTTTTTGAATCAATCATCCTTTGGGCCGCATACAAATATTTCTTGAATTAAAAAATTAAACCTGGGCACGAGAATCGAACCCGGGACATTTGTCTTAGAACACAAACACTTTTATCACTGAGCTATTCTGGATCCACCCCACAGTGAAAAATGACCCTGAGCACGAGTCGAATCCCTGGATAGCGATAGTTCATTGGTATTGGTACGCTAAGCCACAGTTTCCAGGTTCGATTCTCAGGTGTCCAAGTCATGTCACGTTTCTACTAAGTAATTTAAATTAATTGATTGTAAATATATTTCTTAGAATCAGTGAGTTAATCTAGAGTCTGGATCAAAAACATCTATTTTGAATCTTCAAAACAAAACTTATGTTGAAATTAATTTAAGGTGTTTTAAAACAAAAAATTTGAGAAAAATTACTTTGACTTGCAGATGCGAAAAACAAATTATATTTAATTGTTTGGTTGGACAAGCATATATATTCTCAACGTACTTTTAGACTAGAGCGGGATGTACCACTATAATTAACATAAAACATAGTTTGTACACTATATATCAAATCTGAGGAAAAAGCAGGTATTATGGAGATAGGTTTTATCTTCTCTCTCTTTCGGTTAACTGTTACCAAATCTCATCGCTTTCAATTATGTCACCCGCCTCGGTGGCGTAGTTGGCTAACGCGCTTGTCGCGTTGAGCTCGACTGCTGAGGACGGGGAGATCGAGGTTCGAATATCCTAAATGGTTTTCCACTCTCCCTCCACGCAAATGCGGGTTCACTTCCTCTATTTCAACCTTCCAAATTCCTAATCCATTATAGTAATTAGTACTTGAAGCGTATACCCCGAACGGGTAGTAAGACGCGGTGCTAAATATTATATTATTCAGTTATGTCTAAAGGTGGTGTGCTGATGTGAGAAATAGCTACTGGCAAGACCAACGAACCGGCGCGGCGTTGCGAAATTTGTCTTATAATATAACTAAGGGAAGACTGACCGCACGAACACGAGAAAATGTCGAGGCTGTTTCCCCTTTGTAATCATGCAGTTTCCTTAGAGATGTTATCCTGTGTAGTTATTGAAATGGATGCAAATGAGTGTAATTAATAGAACCTTATTAGCTCGACCTTAAAAAGGTTTTTCTGCATATTAGTTTGGACAAATTAGCCTGTACGTGTGAACGTTAGCTTACAATTCACGCCGGCAGAAACGTAATGATTGAATTTAAAAGTAATATGAATCCAATCCGCCTCGGTGGCGTAGTTGGCTAACGCGCTTGTCGTGTTGAAGCTCAGCTGCTGAGGACGGGGAGATCGAGGTTCGAATCTCGGTCGGGTGAACCGGGGGTGGTTTTTCCTAAATGTTTTTCCACTCTCCCTCCACGCAAATGCGGGTTCACTTCATCTAATTCAACTTTCCCAATTCCTAATCCATTAGAGTAATTAGTACTTAAAGCGTATAGCCCGAACGGGTAGTAAGACGCGGTGCTAATTATTATTATTATTATTATTAATATGAATCCAAGACAGTATTCTAAAAGCACAATCTTGAGTTTGACCCAAGACATGCTGAACTCTTGAGTGTATAATGATCCTATTTAACGTAGACCTACGTCTGGTGAGGTTAGAAATATGAATCAGAAATATTAGTTTGATCTCGAATATTGTTTTTTCTTGCACTCTCCAGTCCATCATGAATAAGGGAATTCAGAGGATTATCAGCAGCGCACGACATCCAGTCCTCTCTCTCTCTATCTGACTGCAGATTATCCGCACATGGCTTAGGTCAGGAGGATGTGGGCTCATATGAATTATTCCTCCATTCTGTGTCTCCTGGGAGGCATTGCACAGAAACATTTCTGGTAAGTCCGCCATTCAACTTTAACATGTACACACCCCACCTCTCTTTTCACCACCCACATTTATAAATGCAGCTTTCAATCAAAGTTAGTTTCTAAACAGCCACCTGAACTTTGGTTGTGTGTGCAGAAAGCCCCTCTACGCCAGGGATGATAAAACTATGGTGCGCGGACCAGGAGAGTATCAATAAATGCAGAATCAAGTGGACCAACAATGATCCAAGTGATAACCAGATAACAAAGGGTAATGGGGATACAAACTGTTTTTAAAGCCAGATGGGGGAAAGGGGTTGCTTATTTCAACTACTCAACACTAATTATGTCGCAATAATTAAGAGGTGCAGCCAACTTGAAGGGTAGGTAATATCCTCACAGTTCGGTATATCTGATGGAATTGAAATGCCAGTTATGAAACGTTAAAACCACTAAGGAAATCCTCAATTATCATAAAGTAATATTGCAGGCCTTCAACTTTTTCTCAACAATACATTCTCTGTGATTTCTAAGTTTTTCATGAGGGGTTATCATTCCTCTAGACAATTTATTTAGAAGTATAAAATAGAAAATAGAAATAAAATATTTCATAAAATTGAGCAGTTCGAGCTCATGTCATCGGCGTTTACAACATTATGATGTGCCCTTGCTGAGTAAATATATTTATTCAGAATGGAACCCAATGTTCCAGGGAAGATTATTTTTTATTGGGGGAAGATTAACCATATGATACTATTTTTCTAATACATATTTGTGAACGAATAAAACCATTTAGACTATAGAAATGTCTTCTTTTTCTCGACCTCTTCCTCTGCTATAAATTCCCGAAATATCTGCGTGTCGATAATAAGTTCAATTATGAAAAGGCATTCTTCCCC
>CABFOW010003845.1:43575-66317 GCA_902141385.1 Timema californicum
TGTTTTCCGGTGTTTAGTAACCTTGGAATCTTGGGCCATGTTCCCCTTTAATTTCATTGGTATCCAGTGGGGCGAGATTTATGGTTTGGATACAGATGGAAAAATATTTTTCTTTTTTAAGTTTCTTTCTAAAATTCTATTCAAGAAGAATAACCTGTGGGACAGCCCAACATTTTCACCTTAAAATGAACTATTGACTAGAATGCTAGCTCATATGTTCCTCATCCATTCACATATATTGTTTTGAGAGCAGAGTCAGCCTACGTGTCACAAAAACACAAAGATAATTATTAGCATAATTAGGTAGACACAATAACTGACCAGTTATAGACGTGAGCATATATTGCTCATCAGCATGCGTGGGCAAGAAGAACAGGAAAAGCAGGAAGGTTTCAATAAACTCAAGTGATAATCATGGGAGACTGTGACGAACATGAACACACCACAATAGATCAGCAGCTTATCAATTCGCTTGGGTTGGGACTTTAAGTGGATAAGAATTAACATGAGAATAGCACAATACAGCATAAATACTTAAATTAACTTAGAATGGAGTCACAGGAGATAAGAATGAACATGAACATAGCACAATAAACCAGAAATACTTCAATCAGCTCAGCTTAGAACCGTGAGAGATTATGATGAACATGAACATAGCACAATAGCAGCAAGCCATTTTCTAACTCAGGTTGGAATCACGGTAGACAATAATGAACAGGCTGGCCTATTTTATCATGTGCTGCCCGCAGAACTTAATGTAGCGGGAAGGCGGGTCTTAAAAGCTCCTCGGAACCAGATTTGAGAGCGGTAAACGCGCAAGAAGCACTTAGAACGGAGACTCGTTTCCTAACATCGATCTGCTCCCCGCCCTCAGTCTGCCCACGCTGGGTAAATAACTGCCCCAGTACACTCTAGCACTAAGTTATTCCCAAAATATCAGCCCTAAAATCACAGATTTACAACTTGTAATTGGGTAGAAATAACTCAATTATTCTTTCTTTACGTCCCCGAAAACCGCACGTAAACACTCCCAACAGTAACAATTTTTTGTTACTTCATCACCTGTCTATAATAGTTTTGGTCGATTTGTACCGTTATCTATACCCAAATCAAAACTAACTGCTATCCGCATCGGTGGACCTACTGACAAAGGCGTCCTTCTCGTCTGGTATTTTCAGCCATTGCTTAGAAGGTTAGGTTTAGAATACCAATTGGGTGTTGGGAATTAAGATTTATTTTATTATTAAATTTGTATTTTTTTGTGTAAAGTGTATTTTATTAAAATTTCAACTTATATAAGTTAAACTAAGTAGGTAGATTATTAAGTAAAATCTTATTCAGGGGTGAGAAGATTTTTAATGTTACATAGTTTTGTTACTCTATCGTTTCTAGAATAAAACATTTCATACTAGTAGAATACTCAAGATATTAAAGTGGGAAATATAAATTAATTCCTTTTATAAATAGTTTGTCTTCGAATAGACGCTAGTATACTCACTTTCGTTCGGAATATATTAGTATTCGTCGTCTCAGTTTTAGTCCACTGTGAATGTGTGGATTAATTCCCTCCCACTTGGTTCACTTCTGTTCCTCTGTATATACGTCTCTCAGTACGCGTTCCTCTCTCAGTGCACTTTTTTCTATGTACACACTTTTGCATCTTTGTACTCCTCCCTTTATCAACTTTTATTCCTCAAAAATACACTTCTTTCTTTGTTCACATATCAATTTGTGGATCACTAATAACACCTTTCTAGCGCTCTCATCTCATTCATATAAAGGCTTATACCCTACATAGTTTATCAACAATTTTGGAAACTCTCATTGGATGTTAAGTCATGTTAACTACCAATTTAGTTATAAAATAATTAAACGTCGTTATTGTTTATTCCAGAGATATAGCAATAAAGTTCAGTACAATATTTTATGGCAGCTATACAACACTGTAGGCCTAATATACCACAAAGTGTTTAAGGATATAATGTGTTTTTAAGGGCAGAAAAATATATATATACATACACACACACGCTTCTAACCCTATCAATCCATTTCTCTCTCTTTCTAATGTGGGAGTCCCAATTGATCAAAACCCTATCGTATCAACTTAATGGACCAAGAATCAACATAATCCTCTCTGCGGGCCTGCGACACAGAATAGTTTCAATCAATCTTGCAGCCTCCGTCAGAACAAAGGAGCAATTTATCCATGTTGCTGTGAGGGACACAACATGAATCATCATAAAACTATAGAGGTTTATGGTAATCAAAATTATTTGTTCAACTAAATTTATTCATTCAACATTAATTTAGATAACACATACATGAAGTTTATCAATACTAAGTTTCACGCCATTTAGGTCTAGTAGTCACTGTACCCAAGCGAAAAATCAAGCAGGTCAATTTTCTCCCTTGTTCAAATAACAGGGTTTGTAGTAAATCCCGGCGACGGTTCGTAGGGTTTGATTTTTGCGCAGCTCCACAGCTCAATACCGTTTTTACTAGATTATTTTCTATTACATATATTGAAAACAATGTAATAATAGTGCCCATACATTCAACGGATATCGTAAATTATTGAGACTGGTTTTAGACCATAAAAATATATTCCTTTTTAGTATTTTTTATTTGTCCCTTTTTCTAAGCAAAAATGAACCAGAAAAAAAGAGGAGTGGGATCTATTTGCTTCATACTGTAGCTACCATAACCCATAGGTCTAATCAATTTTAATAGATTAGTCAAATATAATTTTGGTTTAAGACCTTGTTATAAAACAGACTAGGAAAGCTTATATATATACATATATATATATATACACATATATATATATATATATTCCTAAATATTTGACCACTTTACACGCAAAATCTGAGTACGTTATAAATTCTGGCATCCCTATCTCTTCAGAATTTACGAAAATATAGGATGTGGTGGTAAAGGACAAGCACTATATTTAAAACTTACTCAAATTTGCATGGGTATTGGGAAACTATTTGTGATCATTAAAACCATCCTCAGTACACTCCGCCAGTATTAAAGCCCTCCCATAGTCAACTAAAAACTAGATTAAATGAGTTATACGTCTTATTTTGCGTAACTGTCAATGAGGGATTATGATATTTATTATCTCCACTTAGTGTTAATAGATATCATGGGAGATTATTAAAAATAAAATAAAAATCATTGGTAGAAATATTTAAGTTGACTAGTTTACAGTGTTATTATTATTAGCACCACGTCTTACTACCCGTTCAGGTTATACGCACTTACGCTAATGTGTAATGGTAGGGTGATTGTGAGATGAAATGGAGGACCTACAGTTTAACGTGGAATCCGAGCCACGGTGGAGGCCTGGCATTCCCCACATTCACAAGATGTCTTGTCAGAAGTGAAGGAAGGGTTTGGTAATCAGATAAATATATGCTGGGACCGAGGATTGAACCCCGGCCGCCAGCATAGAAGTCTGACACCTTACCCCTAGACCGCCAGGTTACCGTTTACAGTGTTAGGACAAAGTATTTTCATAGGTTTTATTTTCAGTCGCACTGTACAAAATATGTTTCCAGAAGACAATATGACTCGAAACAAGACCCAAATCAGTGGATACGTGTTATAAATTTCATATTTCAAGTCTAGTTTGTCGTTGAGGTTTAAATCCCAGCTAGGTGTTATGAAGGTGATTTCTATTTATTTTAAATCCCCACGAGTGCAGATATATTCTATCTTAATTTTACCTCTATTTTTGTACCATCGGCGTAATTAAAATACGTAAAAGAGCCCAGCCGGGTAGTACTACACAGTGGGGCATGGCGTTGTAAGATTCCAAATGGAGCGCCTTATGTATGTAGCGCCTGCAGTTATACACCATACTACCCACAGCTCAGTCCGACCTCGCATGTTGCCTAATTTAAAAGAATATATTGCCACTTCAGCATGTAGCAGCACCTGCGTGGTTGTTGAATACAAGCGCAGGCCGAGGATACAGCATCGGGTAGGTTAAACAAACAACTGGTTTTATTGTTTAATATAATTCAATTCCAAGACAGTCAAAAATAAAACTATTGGTGGCGTCAATTCATATTTAATTTGCTCGGAACTTTGGCCACGCTTTTCCGTGGAATAAATGTTTAGTAGGGAGGCCGGGAGGGAAGAGTTACTAGTTTATCTAATACTAACACCACACAAAACAAATACGCATATATTTTATGGTTAAATTAGAACGCTATAAGAAGAGAAAATATCAAAATTGCTAGTATTGTTCATAGAGCTCTGAATAAATATATTTTAGGATTTGAAAATATTAACGATATTAGCCAAGGACTGGCTGGATGTCATGTAAGGCTGCAAATACCCCTACCAAATCTACATTTGTGAGCTTCAACCAACTCGATGCACTTTTCCGCAGTAGTGAAAGGAAAATGTTGAGGGCCGGTTGTACAAACAAGGTAGTGATTCTTCAACTACCGGGGTTCAATCCTCGGTCCCGGCACAGATTTGTACGATTACCAAACCCTGACTTGACAAGTAGTGTATTAATCAGAACTTGTGAATGTGGGGAATGCTAGGCCTCCACCGTGGTTTGGATTCCACGTTAAACTGTAGGTCCTCCATTTCATATCACAATCACCCTACCATTACACATTAGATGTAAGTGCGTATAACCTGAACGGGTAGTAAGACGAGGTAATAATAATAATAACTACCGGGTTGTCAATCAGCTTGATCCTAGATCAAGAAAAGTTCGGGTTGCAACATTTCTCTATTTCTTTCCTGTAGCTGCTTTTGATTTCAACCATTCTTTTTATTTGACATCATTGAATAGCTGAAAAATGTTACCTTATGATGCCATAATGTTGACACTTAACCATAAAATTAAGTCGTACTAAGCGTATAACCCGAACGGGTAGTAAGACGCGGTGCTAAATATTATTTTTTAATATCTCTCGATATATTTTTAGCACCACATCTTACTACTCGTTCGGGTTATACGCTTATATACTAATTACACTGATGTGTTATGGGTAAGGTTATATTTATATGAAGTGTACCCGCATTTACGTAGAGGGAGAGTGGAAAACATTTTTAGAAAATAATCCCTAATACACCTACCTAGATTCTAACCTCAATCTTACCGTCATCAGCAGTCTAGTCTATTGCGAGAGTGACACCATATACTATACAGCCACCAAAGCGGGTCCCTAATTGTTACTGGTACAACTGAAAATAAGGTTTTAAACATGGATTGATCAACTTATTGATTTTATCATCAAGTCACTGATTATTAATTGTGCAACCAGCCCCAAGTCTTTTCACGGGTTTGTTTTTGCGCCTCATCTTACAGCCAATTCGGGTGACGGTTTTCAACTATTCGCAGCCCAAATTTGATAAGAGTTATTTTGGAATATTCTTGTCTCTCTCACCCCGTGGATACGATACTGATAGATTAACACAAGTAGCTAATATATGCGTGCAAATAAAAAAGAGTAAATAGTTTATTGTGAAAACAGGGATAAAGGCTCGAGACATTCCTCTAGTCCCCATCACATGCCAACTGTTCTAACTATGCGCGAAAACTGGTGGGCACGCAGACAAAGGTTAGTCTAGTCTAATTTGCCAGTGACTAGGAGCGGGATTTGAAACCCAGCAGGGTTTAGTGAGTGTGTTATTTCCTGAATAGTTTCAAACCATCCCTCCACGCAATAGTGTGTATATTTCCCCTTAAATCTCTCTTATTTATCATTACTCCATTAAAGTAGTTGAAATGCGTAAAGTATTTTCTTAGTACACAATTCACTTGTTTTCTAGGCATTCAAGTAGGGATTCCTATTTTCCCAGACTTTAGATTGAAAAATAATCAATTAAACTTCCATTTTTTTTTTATCAAATTGACTAGAGGGAAGTAACATAAATGGTGTTTTGATAAGGAAAAAAATACTTTCATTTAGAAATGTATAGTCATCATAACGCAACTGAATATTTCAAGGAGATGGAGCAATGGTATGAAAAGAATATGGTATATGTGTATTTTTGAGTTATTAAAAATACATCTTATTGCGATAAATTGTGTTAGATATTAGATTATTATCGTTATTAAAATACGTTCTTTTTTTTTCATCCCCAATTTTTATGTTTGAGTCAACAACTTATAATACGGTATGAGTCTGTAAAACGCGGGACGAGTGGCAATCTTAGGGTAAACGTTTGACTGACAGTGAATGGTCACACTAGCTGCTATATCCTGATTTTTGTTGGAAGAACCGTTTAGAAAATACAAACACATATATTTGCAGTCAACCTCGATAAGATTTTATTGTATTAATTATTATTATTTTATAGGTATTGATAATATCTAACAAAAGTAGAAGCTGCATATCACATGACTTAATGTAGGCCTATGAATATATTAAAATTGTTTTGGTAACTTTAGTAACTAGCATATACTGCTCTTCCTACCAAAATCCCACTAAAGCAGTTATATCCATTTCATAAGTTGCTAGGTTTGTGTATGTATTTGTATATATGTGAGAGAGACTGAAAAATAAGGCATGTGGCGTTGCGAAGTGTAGAGCTTCCAGATAAATTACCACCACTTTTTGGTAGTTCGCGTAAACACAATTAATTATTATTATTATTATTATTTAGCACCGCGTCTTACTACCCGTTCAGGTTATACGCTTTAAGTAATAATTACTCTAATGGATTAGGAATTGGGAAGGTTGAAATTAGAGGAAGTGAACCCGCATTTTCGTGGAGGGAGAGTGGAAAACCATTTAGGAAAAACTACCCACAGTTCATCCGACCGAGATTTAAACCTCGATCTCCCCATCCTCAGCAGTCGAGCTCAACACGACTAGCGCGTTAGCCAACTACGCTACCGAGGCGGGTCACAATTAATTAAAGTTAGTAGTAAAAAACACTATTACCGTGGTCATGAAAATAATTTTTTTCTCTCAGATTTTAGAATAAAAATATAAATAATAACAGTAAAGCAAATCAATTGGTATGGTGAAATGCACTAAAATACAATAATATTGTGTTTCTGAGATGGTTTAGTCCCTATCTAGAAGATAAAAAAACACCCCATAATTTCGCAACAGAAGACGAGAATAAGATATGTTTTCGATTAATAAAATTAATTTAGTTCGCTTTCCTTCTCATAGAAAGGTCTACTATTTAAAAGAAGCTAAATATTCCAAATTCCCAAATATTCCAGTATTTTTATTAGTTTTGAGTTCACTTCGTTTTCCCCAGTTTTCCACAAAGATATAAAAAAGATCCCTGAGTTTTTCTGCTTTTCAAAGTGCTTGGTAGCCCTGGTATAAAAGCCCAGACGTGTGGTAAGACAATATAAAAAAAACCAGCAACCAATCAAGTATCAGTGAATGTTAATATAATATATTGTTCATCTGACCGACAGTGGGCAACGTCTCAACTTGTCTGTCATAGACTATAAACAACATTACGGAGACACGCTTCACGGACAAGAAAACACGTTAAAAGTGACAAGGTCAAATACACCAACGAATGGTCTCACTCCCAAGGTCGGCAACGTCGATGAATGACCCAGCTTGGAGATATTGAAATGCAGGAAAAAACACGGGCTGATGATTTCTTAAACAATTATAATATCCCCTGGCAATACTAATTGATAAGAATTGTCCAAATATTCCGGTGATCAGGCGCGGATCTGCATACCGTGGCACCGGTTTGTGTGTGTAAAATTACCTTTCCCACATATTGAAAACATTTTAAACGGCTCACCAAAATAATGTGTTGCATAAATAAAGAGGAAAATTAGCCGTCTCTGATTTTGTTTCAGTTTTACTATTATATTTATATCTAAACTATACTAGACCAACGAATAATTTGAGCGTCATCACTGTACAAAGCTAAGATCACTAGGTAAGTTGGTAGTTGGAGAGTCACCACTGTAACACGCTAGGAGCACTAGGTCAGAGCAGAGAGAAGAGCAAACGTCAATAATGTGGTCTGGACTCGGAGGGTGAAATATAACGGGGCCAGTCCCCTTGCACCCTACGCAGCACCCACACAGCAAGGTAGTGAAAAACATCGCCACTTAATTAACCCGCCCACTCATTATTCAACCTTTCAACACCACCACGCGGCGAGACTGCGCTCTCGCCCCAGAGTATATCAGTAGTGCATGGAGCTAGTTTTGCACAGCTACATTATGCTGAGGGCAAAAAATCGAATTAGTTTCATATTACATAATCATCAGTGGGCACCCAGACTAAACAATAAGTTCTCAAATATTGTATGCCAATGACTCAAATATCGGGGGTTCTAATCCCAACCGGGTGTATTGATGTGTTTTTTTATCTCTAAGGTTTCCCGACCTCTCTTTACCAAAATAAGATTACATTAGCTAAACATTCTAATTTTCTCATCCCTAACCCATTAAAAAGATTAAAATAAGCACATATCAAAAGGGTAGTTCGATGCGATATAAAAAAAATTAATCAATGTCACGTTATCTTTGTTTGCGCAGCATCTTACCACCTGTCCGGGTTACCTGCACATCTATAATTATGTGGTAGGGATGAGGAAGGTATAGTTTTGGGATGTGTCTACATTTGCATATACGGAGAGTGGGGAAACATTTAGGAAAAATAATCCACAGTAAACCTTACCAGGATTTGAACTTCAACCTAACCATAATTTAAAAAACAAGATCAGACAAGGCTAACAACTTAGTAACTGTATCCCTGATTAAGCTTTTTTTATGTTGTTAACGATCATAAAAACTTAAAAACAACATCTGTTTTCTTCACATTACTAGCAACTACAAATATCAGCCGAGAAAATTTGCCAGAGTAAATATAAGTCAACATAACATGCTTTTACGGCCCATAAAGTGTAACATAAATTCATTGGCGCATTCATCTGTCATGAGAAACCCCATTATGTATTTAGATATTTCACTTTTGCTTGTAATATTAAAAAATATATGTATTTAATATTTGACGTAAACATTAATTTATCCAAGCTAAAGATAAAAGATAATATCCATGCACTATAATACCCCGTACACAAGGGCAATGTTTTCAAGTAGTGATCTCAGAAAAAGTTTACTATTATCGGCTGAACGACCAACCATCATGGCGACTGTCGGTAAAACGAGTAGCAATCATTAAAACTAGTGCGTAATTTGATCGCTGCGCAGGTTCTAGTTTATGTGGATATTTACGCACAAACGCATCCGCAAAGGAAATACAAGTTGTCTTACTTTAGCAAACTCGACATTGAATTTTCTGTGTATTATAAAAGTTAAACGAAATATCTTGTGTATATATAATATATATTATATATATCATATATATAATATATATATTAATTTTCATGCTTGGCCGCCGACAAGTTAACACGTTTAGTGATGTCTATACAAGTTTAAAGCTCAAAACATTCTTTGATAAATATTTCAATATATATATATATATATAATTTATGTAAATCGGTAAAATGTATGAACGCTATGACAGGATTGTCAATGTGATTGAAGTATCTAGCATATAATGTTTTGAGCTGTAAATTTGTATAGACATCACTAAACGTGTTAACTTGACGGCGGCCAAGCATGAAAATTAACTTAGACGATTTCTCGTGGGTTCAAAGACTAAACCCTCTTCACGGTAAGTAGGATGGTCTGAAAGGCTTTTTTCCCGCTCATAATTATATTTAAGATTGTTGTAGGAAAAAAATACCTTTCAGACGTTCCTTCCTACCATGAATAAGGTATAAATAGATTTTCTCACCGATCCTTAACGCGTGTCCCTCCTAGAAGTCAAATTGTAGTCCTACCACACACAGTCGTGTGCGGTTTGCAATAATAATAATTAAATAATAAAATAAAGCCATCAAATAATAATTAAATATGAAATCACGGGAATTTACAAAGCCATTGTTTTACCGGTTGTTCTATTTGGGTGTGAAAAGTGGTATCTTACCTTACATGACGAAAATAAATTTAGAATATTCGAAAATAAGGTGCTTAGGAAGATGTCTAGCCCAAAAAGGGATGAAGATACTGAATAGTGAAGGAGGATACATAATGACCTCTTATACTTATCACAAGACATTGTTAAGATAATAATGCTCGTAGGTTAGGGGTGGGCAGGTCATGCAGCGCGAATGGGAGAATCTATAACCGTGTTCAGAGTATTGACTGGTAGACCCAATGGGAAGAAACCGTTGAGAAGACCTAGACGCAGATGGGAGGATAGTATTAGAACGGAGCTGAAAGATATAGGGTGTGGTGAAGGTGGACTGGATAGAACTAGCCCAAGATGAACTTTGAGTTCCTAATGCAAAAGAGTAAGTAATCAATACCAACGAGATTTTTCCCTATACTGCATCTTACTACCCATCAAGACTATGTGGATTTAATTATGCTAGAGGTGTAGAGACGAAGAAGAGTAGGATACAATCTAGGAAAAACTCCCGTATACACACAGCCAGAATTCAAACCCTGACCTCTAGCACCGAAAAAACATATTAGTGAGGATGACACTTAGCCCGCGTTTGGTAATGAAAGTAGATTTAGTTGCTTTATAAACTATATTATGTCTGATGTCGATGTCTGTATTCTTACTATATTCCAAAGATACAGGAGTAAATTACGTGGTAGCTATAAGTCGATTTAAATTGTGATAAATGTACTACGTTCATATAAATTTTAGAATTACCTGCATACTCCGAATAAATGTGTCAAGTTGTAAAGTATACAATTACCATCAATTCATTGATGATTTATAAAGGGGTCTTTATAAATTTGGCCACAACGTTAATTATAATGATAACTTAAATTAAATGAGTGGGAAAGTAATCAATCTACGCAATATTGTAACGTCTAAGCTTAAAGTCAGAAAAAGTTAGTTGGCAGGAACTTGATTATAACTTAAAAAGATAACTTCTTAGTTAAACCAAGTTTTTACAAAGAATGTAGATTTATTTTAACAATACCATTTAAAAAAATACTCAAGTTGGTTTGTCCCAATGTGTACTTGAGCACCAAATGTAAAGTGTAATTGCATTTTGCGTCCTGGGCAAACAAAGATTTTTTGGATGTGACATGGGTATTTTCTTAGAGTGAATAAAGATAGATTAGTTATTTCACTATCAAAATGTGCAACTGTCATAGAATTTGGACAGTTTTAGAGTGTATAGAGTGGGGTATCAGGGACTTCCAGACCCCCCTGGGATTCGATGGACCTCCCCTAAGAGGGTTAATGTATACGGATAAAATAGTGCATTGGCCTACGACCTTGAGTATAATCCATCATTGGCAAATTTGACAACTATTAATTTTCAGGCGAAGGGGGATAGGAATGAAAAAGGTAGAATTTAGAGGAAATCTACCCGCATTTATGTGGGATGTGGAGGAAGTAATAAACCATTTCAGAAAAAACTATCGAGTACAATTGGCCGTAATTCGAGCTGGCAAACCGGACGACAGAATTGATGCCTTAGTCCACGTGTTCACCGATACCAATTCTGGTGCTAGTGTTATATCGCTAAACAATCATTTTTATTTAAAATTAAAAGGGGCTAGGCGTTATTCGGTCAACATTCTCTAAACATAAATACACTACTAAGAGGTAGACTAAAGGAGCGCTGAGCCCCAAGTTTGTTTGTTTAAAAAAAATCTTTAGAAGGTTACCCGCCTCGGTGGCGTAATTGGCTAACGCGCTTGTCGGGTTGAGCCTGACTGCTGAGGACGGGGAGATCGAGGTTCGAATCTCGGTCGGGTGAACTGGGGGTGGTTTTTCCTAAATGGTTTTCCACTCTCCCCCCACGCAAATGCGGGTTCACTTCCTCTAATTCAACCTTCCCAATTCCTAATCCATTAGAGTAATTAGTACTTAAAGCGTATAACCCGAACGGGTANTCCTAATCCATTAGAGTAATTAGTACTTAAAGCGTATAACCCGAACGGGTAATAAGACGCGGTGCTAATTATTATTATTATTTAAAAGGTTACATTAGCTCATTTTCGATTAAGTTTCCCCACGAGGTATCGCGGTTCCAAGATCAAAGTAACTTGAATGGTAAGAATCGTCATATCTTCCTCAAGTATATAAAGTCCATTTTTAAATAGGGTCACCACAAAACAATTTAAGGTGAATGATAATTTTGTCAGTAGTTTTGAAGATGCATAGCTACTATTTCCATAAGAAACATCGCAGAATGAGGATATTCAACTAAGTAGGCGGAGCCCTGTAACAAAAAAATTCATATTGCAGTTAAACACATTAAAAGTTTGCTTACAAAAAAAAACAATATTTGGCAATGATATTTTACATATAGCCTTTTTGTTTGAAATTATTGATTATAAATGATTGACTCCGGAGGGCCCATAGTTCGAGGAGACCCACATTCCTGAAGATAGCTCTATGAAGGAAGAACCAACTTCTGAGAATTTGAAAACTTGGGAAGGTTATTGTTTGCCCGGGACGTAAACTCAAAGTTTGGAAGAGAAAGACAATCTTCTAGTTGTCCTTCCAGGTTTAAAACAATGGCGGCTTGTTCGGTAGCGAGTCTTCATATTAATGTTTTCACATTACAGATTAAACCGGCAATTACAAGGAAAGGCGAATTCTTAAGTAGGATTTTAAGTGTAAATGAAGACGTAGGTCAAAGTGGAAACGTAACGACATTATTTGTAGTGAGCTCGAGTTGGGAAAGACCCACATCGAAGAGCACTCGGAATAAACTTCAAGCTCGTCTCATTTGGTTTGACGGTGACGGAAAGGCCGGGGTTCGAATCCCATCCTGGTGTATTAAGAGATCAAGAATGGGTTCCCTTAAGTTGTTTTTCACTTTCCCTCCACGCATTTCCTCTAAAAGTACCTTTCTCATCCCAATTCAATCAGACATAATATGGGGACAGCTCGTAGGGGCAGTAAGACACCATGAACCTTTTCCTATCAGTCAAATTGTAACTTTTTATTTAGCACCGCACCTTACTAACCATTCGGGTTATACGCTGTACTAATTATGCTAATGGTTTTAGGGATTATGAAGGTTTTATATAGAGGAAATGTATTTGCATTTGCGTGAAGGGAAAGTGGAAAACTAGCCTCAATACATTCTACCGCGATTCGAACCTTGATCTCCCCGTTATCGGCAGTCTAGTCTACTGCAGTATTAGCGCTTTAGACCACGCGGCCACCAAAGCGGGTTGTAAGTTAAATTCTTCATGTTAGTAACTACTACTATTATTATTAATTATTCATCAGTATATAAATATTATTTAGTTATTTTTGTTTATATTATTTCCTTAGATAAGTATATGTATTTGCAAGGTACTTGTGTACTTTCAGTGCTGGCCTGTTATAGGGGAGACCGGGGATGGTTGTCACATGGGTTGGTTGTCACAAAGTCTATTGCTCGGCCGCTAGACGGTACACGTATTCCGGCTATATAGTGTAGTTAGCTGCCATATTTCTTGGTTAGTTGCTGTTGGTGGCACGAGAGTGTTGTCAGTTGTTCGTCCGCTACAGATAATTTTTCACAAATTCAGTCGGTGAGTAAACTTTTTTGACCCTACTTTTTATTTTTTGTATATTTGTCAGAGTTTACTTCTCTTGCGACACTTAACACGGTTTGAAAGCACATATTTATGCAAAGATTGCGGTGTTGATTTTTAAGTCAAGATGTTGTTTTTAGTCTCCACGAATTATTTTACACAGAATGGCGGGATGGGGAAGTTGTCTCAAGTAGTCGGGGGCTGATTGTCTCATGTGACAACCAACCCCATCTAAGATTCGTGTTTTATCCTTACAGATTCTGGCACATGGAAAATGGTTCGGGCTTTCAAGAAAAAACTAAGCGTGGTGAAACCCTTCCTGGTGTTATATTAAGAGCAGTGAGATGTATTTTTCGAGACCACAAATCTATCAGACAAGCTGCAAACGAATTTCACATTAACTATCGAACCCTTGCTCGATACTGCAAAAAAAATGGACTGTCCCATCAATTCCTGTTGGTTATCAAAAAAATCGTCAGGTGTTCAGTGAATTGCAGGAAAAGGAGTTTGTAGCCTATGTAATTGAAGCTTCAGACATTTACTTTGGGCTCTCTCCTAAAGAAGTAAGAAATCTTGCTTATGAAGTAGCTGTAGCTAATGAAATTAAAATGCCGCAATCATGGACTAAAAAAAATTGCTGGGGTCGATTGGTTTTCTAGTTTTTTTGAAGCGAAACCCAACATTGTCCATTAGAAAACCTGAGGCAACCAGTTTGGCTAGAGCTTCTAGTTTTAATAAAACGAAATGTGGATTCATTTTTCAACTACTTGACAGAAGTAATGACGCGACATAAGTTCCAGGCCCATGAAATATGGAATATGGATGAGAATGGCATGACTACAGTCCAAACTCCTGACAAAGTGGTAGCTCGGCGAGGATATAGGCAAATTGGCAATATCGTGTCAGCTGAGAGAGGTTCTCTTGTGACGATGGCGTGTGCTGTGTCCGCAATTGGTAATCATATCACACCTTTTTAATATTTCCACGGGTTAACTATAGATACCATTTTGTTATAAATGGCCCAGTTGGTTCTCAGGGTGCAGCAAATCCCTCAGGATGGATGCAAGAAATCCATGTTTTGGAATTTCTTAAGCATTTCCATAACCACACAAAAATAACATGTGCGAAACCAGTGTTGTTAGTGTTGGACAATACGGGTCCCACCTTAGTGTCGCTGATTTAAATTATACCAAAGAAAATGGAATTGTGATGCTTTCTTTTCCACCTCATTGTAGTCATAAATTGCAGCCGTTAGACCGATCTGTTTATGGACCAATGAAGAAATTTATGAATCTTCTTGTGATAGTTGGATGCTTAATAATTCGGGAAAGACTATGACAATTTATGATATTCCCACAGTGGTATCCGGGGCCTACCCACGGGCAATGAAGCCAAATAACATTTGTGCTGGTTTCAAAATCACAGGCATATTTCCATTCAATCGGGAAATTTTTACCGAATCCGATTTCGCGACCAAGCTTTGTCACCGATAGGCCTACGCGGGAAGACTAAAATATCGATGGCAGTATCTCGGGTCCAGCTGCATCAGACTGCCACACCTGTGAAGTTGTTTTTCCAGAGAGACAGGCTAACCCTCCAGAAAGTCCTCAACAAGATCTCCAAGCTCCCTCTAGCAGTGGCAGGCCTATGAATCCGGCTCTACACATTCCTCATCGACACAATTCGTCCGTTTCCTAAGGCAGGTGCATGGAAAACTACCCATAACAATGCTCGTAAAAGACATACGCCAATCTTAACAGATACACCCGCGAAAAAAATCTTAGAAGACCAACAAAAAACCAGCGAAGAGAAAAATAAATAAGAAAGCAACTTTATGCAAAAGGCAATTATTTAAGAACAAACAAGACAGTAAGTTTAAAAGAAAAATAAGAAAGGACAATAAAAAGGATAGCTGTGACAGTGAAGACGAAGAAGGGTGCTTCTGTCTTGTTTGCGTGGAACCCTTTTCTAACAGCAAGCCGAAAGAAACGTGGGTCCAGTGTATTGAATGCAAGGGATGGTCTCATGAGAAGTGAAACGCGGGAAATCGTGTTTACACTTGCCATAACTGTTTTTCTGACATGTCAGATGTAAGTGATGATTAGTTGAGAATCTAGAAACAATATTTGTGTGTAGGCCAATAAACCTAACAATTTTAAGTAACAGTTGTTAAAAATAACATTTATTTTATTTCTTTATGCTGATGCACGCTTCATTTAAGTTTATTCTTATGAGGGTGCAGCAATTTAAGGCCACAGTAGATTATATCAGTGCTGGTATTATATTATACACTTACGTATATAACATTATATTGTCTAAGCCTACGTGAGTTATGTAGTTTTGGTGGAGAATTTTCTTTTATCTTGTATTGTAGGGATTTAAATTTTTATATGATCTAGAATTTTGATATTTTAGGGCATAATAACAGTTTATGTAATAAAATGTGTTTTTCTCCCCTGATACTGCATCAATTTAACATACAATTTGATAAATCCTTTCCTTATTTTAGGGTTACGAAAGCGATTATAGTAGTCAGTGCGGTATTATAAAAGGTCGTAGTTGTAGCGAGTGTTTGTAAAATGCAAGTTTATGTATTTAAAAGAGCTGGGACAACCAACCCAGATGCTTGAGACAACCATCCCCGGATTGGGGTAAGTTTTCACACTCAGCAAAAAAAAAATTGGACTCAAATTTCATGAATTTATAATTATTCTAGAACAACAATACTTTTTCCTAAGCTGCCCAAAACTTCCAATTTTCTAATACAGTTAAGAAAACTGAGTTATAGCTAACCATAAAAATTAAAAAAATTGAGATAGAAAAAGTGTGACAATCATCCCCGGTCTCCCCTACGTCACACGACTGTTGAAATTTGAAAATTATTAAAACCCTCTGATCAGACTATAAAAATAAAAACTTTAAAACTAGACTAAAATTGTATAATGTATAATAATAATAATTTATTATTATTATTATTAGCACCATGTCTTAATACCCTTTCGGGTTGTACGCACTTACGCTAATGTGTAATGGTAGGGTGTGTGAGATGAAACGGAGAACCTACAGTTTAACGTGGAATCCGAACCACGGTGGAGGCCTGGCATTCCCCACATTCACAAGATAGTTTTGTCAGAGGTGAAGGAAGGGTTTGGCTATCAGATAAATCTGTGGCGTGGCCGAGGATTGAATCCCGGACCCCCAGCACAGAAGTCCGCTTAGGAGAAATTAAACTTAAGTACAAACAATGACATTTGGGATATAAAATATATATCAATTACATTATAGTTCCATTTAATCGGTTGAAATTATTTTACAGAAATAATAATCGAAAGTTTTCCGTCTCATCTCTAATTTGAGCCTCAACCTCCCTGTCACCGATAATCCAGTATATTAAAAGTGTTTCTAGCACGTCATGACGGTATGTATGACGAGGCGTAGAAACTTGACCTGGAATACGGAAGTTCACGAGCTGACAAGGACTCTGACGTCACCATCTCTAAAAATGAAGGCGGGATGTAAGGGTTGGAAGAAGCAGCCACCAATCTAGACACCTGCCATCACAACCGCGACCACGAAAAGGACAGTTGGAGGAAACGGACCCCGAGATATGTCAGCCCCGACTTTTAGATACCGGAGTCTTTGCAAACTTTGGTGGAAACTAGCCTCTCCATACAGACACGACGTCCGGGCGCGGCCGACGTAGAACAGACTCAGTCCTCACGACGTTATTGCGTCAAGTAAAAAGCCATGTATGCAAAGAACTTGATACGTCAAATGTCAAAGCTACTCTTCACCGATTTTTTGGCAGCGGAATGAATTAAATCAGAGGGTCAGCGTTCTACCTATGACAATTACCCAGGAAATAGCCGGAAAAGTCAAGATGTCTCAAATGTGTACCAAAACTGTTTAAGATGTTGACAATAAAGATCCACCGTTTTTTAGTGAAACTCTGATGGAAGTTTGTAGAATAGGTACTCGCTTAACAAATCCACTGTAAAATATGGTGCAATGCCTGAGGGTTAAGGGGTGGGTGTTGAAGAAACCATTTCACGTTCCAATAACCCTACTGTCGCACTTGCCTTATAGAGCAGCTCCACGTACGTGAGGGGAAAAGGTCCTTCTCTTAGGCAATTATAAAAAGCTTAAGCTTATGTCTTGTGTCCATGCAAACACTTTCATCGTAAGAAATTGTAAATTTTAAGATGAGTTAACGTTGTAGGGGTCCCAAACTTTTCCCACGCAATCTTCATATGACAAATCGAGACACTTTGAACTGAATGGCTCTGTATCGTAGAGTTTATATTTACTATGCTATAAAAAAATTAATAAGATTTTAAAGTCAAATAATATTCTACTTGTGTCGGACTCATACACTTTTATCAATACCTGAAATGTTTTCCTTCCACCACCTTCAAGTTGTTAATTGTCCGTTTATTAACAATTACAATAACGTTTCCCTACATTTATGAGATATGCAGAAATGTATTTTTTTTTCTTTTCTAAATGCTGCCAACTCAAATTGTGTATTATTTTAAGAAGAGAAAGCATACCGGCACTAACTCAAGTTGCACGACACAATCAACCATACAACCTGGTTTAGTATTAAATATTGAAAGTAAATAAAGGTGTCTTGTTACAATTTATGGATATAAATTTGGCTCACAAGAATTATATTATTTAATCTAGCCTATAGATAGTGATTAATAAATAGCGTCATTTTACTGTCAAGTATTTATAGAGAGTGAACAAATAACAGTTTAATGTCCTCTGGCTCAGTAAAACTATACTAGTACCTCTTATGCGCATGTGTTCTTACCAACATCACTGAAACATATAACCTAAGCTACTACAAAATTACGAAAATGATAGCAACTTGATTGTTCTAATAATCACCATAATAATTGATTGTACCCACAATACTATTTAACTTTTATTGAATTAGGTAGTGAATAATTAAGTACAGACCTGCTTTGATAGCCGCCTGCTCTAAGACATCATTCATGTTGGACTAAGCTGCCAACGACAGGGAGGTCAGGATTATAAGCCCAGTCGGGTGTAGAGAGGGTGATTTTCCCTAAATGGTTTTCCTCTTTTCACGCAAATGCTGGTTCACTTCCTCTAAATGAAACCTTCCTCATGTCTAGCTCATTAGTGTAACTAGTACATATGTGTACAACCTGAACAGGTAATAAAACTATAGAAACATCGCCCGAATTACGGAGCATAACTATCTGTCCGGGCTGTCTGCATGTTTACACTAATTCTGGGGGGGATTAGGAAGATATAATTTATAAAGATCGTAGACCCACACTCGCGTGGAGAGAGAGTGACAAACTATAAAGTAGAAACCACCTTCAGTACACCTTACTGGGATTCAAGCTCCAAACCTCCCCGTCATCAGCAATCAAGTTTATTGCGAAACCATCCAACAACCAATTCGGATTAATATGTAATAGTCTAACTTTTGTGTTAAGCGTAAACGCTAACGTAAGTGTTAGTCGAAACTAGTGAGCAGCGATCAGCTAGGATGCCAATATAGATAAGGTGTAGAAGGCAGGACATTCCCTGGTAGGCGAAAAGAGAGAAACAAATACTATATCTAAGTAGTGTGACCATAGTACTGTTTTCTGGTGTAATGTCCTGTTGTACTAAAGAACAGGCGGTAGTACTACATCCAATCAAGTACTTTCAAAGGTACTGTTTTAGTAAGAGAAAACAATACGTCGAATTGAACAATACTAGCGCAAGGAACATCACCCTTGAGTAGTAGTTGTTTTTAGGAGTATAATCGATAAAGAAAGTTGAAGACTGTGAAAAACAATTTTGAAAAAAATGTTTTTGTGAGTTTCTGTACGAATATAATTTTTCTAAACCATGATATTTGTTCCTGAAATTGCCGAAGAAACTAATGTTATTTTGGCTATTATTTGACATGGTGTAACTCAAGAAGCGAGTAAAAGTTTGTTATATAAATAGTTTTTGTTTCAATTATTTTTTCTTTTACCTTTTACTATTTTATCTCTATTTTAAATTTCTCCTTTTCTGTTATCATACACACGGAATACTACCATACTAAGAAATAGTAACCTTTGATATTTTTTCTCTTAAAAAAAATTATCGTCACCATATGGTCATACTATCAAAATGGTTGTACGATATAATATACACAGTAAAAATTTTAAAACTCACTGAACGGTACATACGGTAATATGACTGCACCGTAGAATGATCGTTAAGTAAAAACTGTCATACGTGAAAGTGTGAAACTCTAGAAAGATCATTTGATATTACTTAACAAGGCAATTTGGAATACACGATAAAAAGGTACACACACCTTTGATAGGCTGATAAAACAGTGGGTAAATTTACTTGGTAAGGAAAAGATTATTGTATATGCGCAGCATCTTACTTCCATTTCGGGCTACCCACGTAATTACACTGGTGGGGTAGGGATGAGGAAGGTCAAATTTGGAGTAAATGTGCCCACATTTTCGTTTAGGGAGGTATAAACCATCCTGAGTACACCCGGCCAAGATTCAAGCCTTGACCTGAGGGATGTGGTGTCGAAAGTAAAGTATCGATATCAAAACTTGAGCGTGTAAAAATATTTTTACCAAGTAATAATTTCAACATTTGTATAATAATAATAGTATTTTCATATTTATACAAACACTGAAAAATAGAATAACTTAACCATATTTTAGTATATTTAGGTCTATCACGTCTATGTTTATGTGTTGTAATTTGGAAGGTATGATAGTATTGTATAATGGATCTTATAAAGGTTTTACCATACTAGCTATCAAAATGTCTATGAAAATAAAGTGGATGGAAAGTTATTTAATAGCTGAATATGATTAGTAATATATTTTTGCAATCTATGTTGTACCCTCCTTTAACCATGGTAAACATTTATCAAAGCATGAGTTAAGATAACAACAAAGTTGTTTCTTTAGATACCGACCCAATACCGGAGTGTGAGTACTAATATCAGTAAAAGCAAAGAGAAAAAGGTATCAAGTAAAAAAATACTAGTATCGAAAGAAAAATATCGATATTGGTAAAATATTGATCCACTTTACCACCCCTCCACTGTCAAACCGGACTAGAAGAGCTTAGCATCTCAACCGCGCACTCACTTATACGGGTGTTAGCATAATACTTGTATAATACTGCACTATAATATATATATAAACACATCTTATTACCTGTTCAGGTTATATTAATATGTAATAATTATTCTAATAAGTTAGGTATGATGAAGGTTGAATTTAGAATAAGTATACCCACATTTGTATAGAAGGAAAGTGAAAAACCATTTTAGAAAAATCACCCTCAGTACACCCGACCGGGATTATAGCTTTGATCTCCCTGTCATAAGCAGTTTAGTCCGACACGAGAGTGGCACCTTAAACTATGCGGCCACCAAGGTACTAATTTAATTTAGGCTTGATCTAGTGTAGAGGTATGCCCTGAAAAATTAGTTAAGTTCACCTTATTTTAGTTTATAAAGTCATGTTAGCGTATAATTAGTAAATCCGTTTATCTGCGCTTGTAGGCTTATTGAATCAAACAGTTTACCCTATTTGAGTTTATAAAGTCATGTTAGCGTATAGTTAATAAATCCGTTTATCCGTGTCTGTAAGCTTATTGAATAAACAGTCCAAAATAACATAATTTTAGAACCTAAGGAATTAAAAAGTGTATGTAAAATTTGTATTTATAATAAAAATAAAAATAAACCCTCCAATGGCACTCCAAAGTGGATAGAAAAAATCGAAAAGTGCAACTCATTCACCACAAGCTCAGGATAAAATTGACCTTTAAAACCCTTCACGATCATAACTCTCCAAGGTTGATACCAGTCACTTAATATAAAAGTAATTCTAGTTTCTAGGTTTTCTATACCATTTTATCTTAAATGCAAAATGCCACTGTTTATGGTGGGAATTTAGAGGACGCTAGAAAAGGTCAATGTGATTCCAGTTGTTTTTTTTGTAAAAATAAATCAAATATTGATCCAAAGGAAACCAAGAGTTTAACTTTCTTCGCAAAGTGCTATTAACAGTATTTGAGTCTCTGTCAGCAATGTCCAAAAATTTAATGACTTTTCCTTTTCATTTCGAAAATGTGTAATTTAATGCCACTAACCTTATGACAGATATTCAAGAACTGCTGATATCACAATGTGAAGAAAGTTCCCTCTGTTTCTAATAGAGTCATATTTGATTCATTTTGGCCAAAAACATGTATTGCAATAAAAGCTCCAAAAAAATATCTATTCTCTAATTTCCGACACTGCCACCTTTCAATTAAATGTCCTAAATTCACAAATAGTCATTTGTGTGTGTGGAATTACTTGTATTTTCCCAGGGACAAACAAAAAAATGCGTGTGTTCCCGGTTCTTCAGGTGAATGGAAACCTGTTTTCTGATATGTTTGAACAAATAATGTAGTGTTTGATAAAACCAAATAACGCCGTATAAACTATGACAAAACACTCCTTAAGGGTACACGTGTCCCTGCCCTCCTGTGAAAGGACGAGTGCCATTTTCATTCTTCGAAAACACACCCGGCCCGTAAGCCTCACTGCCGACAGATCAATAACGGCCACATCACTCTCTGGATCAGCTTTCAGTGGCTTTTAACATGGCCGTATCTGTCGGGGCGATGGGGAAGAAGGTTTAATCGCCACTTCCCCAGGAATGACAGATACATTTTAATACCAATAATATAGATACGTTAACCTCGGTGATCTTGGGGTAGGAAGTGTTCGTTTCAAGACCTGAGGTTCGTGGGTTCAAACCCAGCAGAGATCGACAAATTTTTCTTGAGCGATAAAAATCCGTAGGAAAATTTCCTTTAAACAGAAGTAAAGCCGTTGGTCCCATGACGATTGTGGCATGTTAAATAACCCTGGAAGGTATGTGAAAACACCTTGAATTAAAGATTATGAAGATTGAAAGTGTAGCCCCTCTTGCGTGGAGTGAGAGTGAAAAACAATTTTGGAAAAAAAAACCTTTTAGTACATCTGACCAGAACTCGAGCAAGGCTCTGCCTGACATCGGCAGTCTAGTCCAACAAGAGAGTGACGCCTTACACCATGTGGCCACCGAAACAAGTTACGTAAAAAAGTATACTAAGCCTTTAGGGCAAATGACAAAAGTGTTGGCTATTCAAATCTTATTTTATATGTGTA